>RZGM01000139.1:0-69604 GCA_027886205.1 Fusarium piperis | reverse complement strand
AATTAAACCTATATTATTAAATCTATAATATATATATATTAGCTTTTAAAAGTATAATAATAGTAATTTTAATAATAATTTTAATAATAAATTATTATAAATATATAGCTTAATAACTAGAAAATATAAGTTAAACTTATTATCTTTAATTATAATTTTTTACTTTTTTTTTAATCTTTTTTTATTAAGTTATATAATACTTAATAAGTTTAATTAAGTAAAAAAGAAGCTTTTTTTATTAAAGGACTTAAGGGATAAGCTAAAAGAAATAAAAGGACTAAGTAGTAATAAGAGAAAATTCCTTATAGCCTTAGAAAAAGACTAATAGCACTTATATAAAGCTTAGCTTATAACTTTCATTTTTAATATAAATACCTTTTAAAATATAAAATAAAAATAATAAGATAAATTAAAAAAGTCTTTTAATTAGCTAAGATTTAATTATATTATAATAAGTATAATATTAAGAAATTAAGGTTATTAATATTATAAGTATTCTTAAAGGGATTAATACTTAAAAGTAATATTAGAGTTTAAAACTTAAAAAGTTAATATCTTAGGTTAAGGCTAGACTTAGTAAAAGATAAAAGTATATAAGTTTAATTAATTAAACTTATATTATTAAATTTATAATATATATATATATTAGTTTTTAAAAGTATAATAATAGTAATTTTAATAATAATTTTAATAATAGTTTTTAAAAATATAATAATAATAATTTTAATAATAATTTTAATAATAAAATTAATTAATTATATATTAATATTTTTATAAAAACTTTTAAAAAAGCTTAAGTATTAAACTTAATATATATAAATATAAATTTTTATATAATTAAAATAATTTTAATAAAAAGCTTTATAAGCTTTATAAAGCCTTAAAACTAATATATTTTTAATTATAATTAATATTAAATAATAAGGCTTTTTAAAGTATTATTATAAATATATAACTTAATAATTAAAAAATATAAATTAAACTTATTATTTTTTATTATAATTTTTTTTAATTTTTCTTTAATTTTTTTCTATTAAGTTATATTATAATTAATAAGTTTAATTAAGTAAAAAAAAAGTTTTTTTTTATTAAAAAACTTAAGAAATAAACTAAAGAAAATAAAAAATTTAAATATTAATAAAAGAAAAAATTTTAAAATCTTAAGAAAAAACTAATAATACTTTTATAAGACTTAGCTTATAACTTTTATTTTTAATATTAATACTTTTTAAAATAAAAATAAAAATAATAAAATAAATTAAAAAAATCTTATACTTAGCTAAGATTTAATTATATTATAATAAGTATAATATTAAGAAATTAAAGTTATTAATATTATAAGTATTTTAAAAAAATTAATACTTAGAGATAATATTAAAGTTTAAAACTTAAAAAGTTAATACTTTAAGTTAAGGCTAAACTTAGAAATAAATAAAAATATATAAGTTTAATTAATTAAAATTATATTATTAAATTTATAATATATATATATATTAGCTTTTAAAAGTATAATAATAGTAATTTTAATAATACTTTTAATAATAAATAATATTAAATTATAAGCCTTTATTATATTAAGTTAAAGATTTTAATTATATTATTTAAATAATTATTATAATTATTATATTTAAAGTAATTATTATTTAACTTATTTTTTAATTAGCCTTTTTTAATAAGCTTAATAATAAGTTCCTTCTTTATATAGCTAAGTATATAAGTATTTAATATTTTATCTTTATTACTTATTATATATATATTATAGCTAAGTCCCTTATATAAGATAATTAAAGCCCTATAAGTAATAAATACACCTTTTATAATTACTATAATAATAATTATAGCCTAATCTTTTGCCCTATAGCGCAGCGGTTAAGGTGCCCGCAGCTATAATATATAAGATATTATAATATCCCTTTAGTTAGCAAGGAACTACAACCAGGTTATAATAGGGGGGTCTGGCTAATTAAAATGTATTAAATAAAAAATACTTCTTTTTCCTCTTAATTTCTATTATAATAAAAGTCCTAGCAATCCTGCCGGTTATAAATCGCAATATTATAAATAATATATCTATACCTGGTTTAATGCCTCCTTTTTAGCTTTTTTATAATCTCTGCCGGGGTCTACCTTTTACGCCTCCTTGCCCTTATTTAACCCTACTAAAAGCCTTAATAAGCTAGGCATTTTAAATTATAATGCCGCTTAATATAGTTAATATCTCTATTATAGTGATTTTGCTATTATTTTTTATTATCCTTATTAAATTTATCCTTTAACTAAAATAACTTCTTTACCTAGCTTTTATAATAATATATATTAAATAAGGCATTATAAATATACTCTCGCTACTTAGTCTAATTCTTATATTACTATTAATTTAGCTAAGGGGCATAAAGCTATAATAGATAAGTATTTATAAGGATAATATTAAAGAGAAAGGTCTATATAAAAGCCTACTAAAAGCCCTAATAAATATAGTAATTATAAGGTATATATAACCTTAATTAATTACCCTAGTTAATATAATTTATTTCTTTATTATAAATAATAATAGCTATTAAAATTAAAATTACCTTAATAGCTTTATTATTAAAAAAACACTATATTAGCTAGGCTTATAAATAGTCTATAAATAGCTTTTTCCTCTTTTATTTAATATGATTATTGCTATTAAATATAATACTTATAAATAATATAAGAGTATTATCTTTCTAAGTAATTTAATTAACCTAAGAAAGAGATAAATTAATAAAGAAATTATATAAAATAATATCTAAGACTAAGACCTTATTATTAGCTATTAAGATAGCCCTAACCTTATTAAAGTCATAGCTATAAGTTCTAGCTTTATTATACCTCTTATCCTTCTTAAGGTTAATATAAATACTACTATTAACTTAAGCCATGCCTATAGCCCCATGGCCATAGCTATAAAGGCTATAAAAGAGATTTATAAATAAGAAGAGGTTATTAAAGAAGATATAATATATTACCTTTAGTAATAAATTATATAAGGTAATAATAATACCTTATATATTATTAAGAGAAATAAGCTTATTATCTATAACCTCTGCCTTTCTTTATTACTATAAGCCCTTTTTCTTTTTCTTTATAATACTTATAGCGCTATATTATAAGTCCTTAAGGTATTATAACTAGTAAATAAAAAAGCTAACCTAGGCTATAACCTAGATTTTAAAGCTATAATAAATAGGCTTATTCTTAATAAATGCTATATTAGTTAATTTGCCTATATAGTATATTATAGCCTTATTTATAGTAAGATAAAAGCCTAGGTAAAAAAGCTCTATTAATATCCTTTATATATACTTAGATTATTCTTTAATACCTTAGAAAACCTTTAGTAGGTTAATATTATTAGATTTATTAATCTTTATATAATTAAAGATATAGAGATAATAATAAATTAGCTTAAACTTCTATAAAGGCATAAACTTTAAGGTTAAGTATAGCGGGCATTAATCTCCTAGCCTTAGCGCCCTCTAATAACTCGCGATGGTTTTTTCCTTATGAATTCCTATATAAATTAATATTCTAAGCTATATATAAATCTATGCATAAAAGATCCCTTCCTAAGCTAAGAGGCACGAGTATTTTTCAAGGGGCATATTCTAGCCATCCGCGACGCTATTTTTAAGATATCTAACGACCTAGCTATTAGTATATTTAATCTATTTCTATAGTAGCCATTTAGGCATAAAAAGCTAGAAAAGCTTAAGCAGGCTCTAGGGCAAGGGATTAATCTCAAAAGCATAATATTTTATATTAAAAGGTTAAAAGTTAAAGCCGCGAGCCTTATCGGCGGGGAAGTCAGGGCACCTTATAGGGTTATTAAGGCTAACCGGCCGGCTATGCGTTTCCTTAATAAAGCTCTTATCATCATAGGCATTCTCTGCCTATAATGTATTAGGAATTAATTATATATTTATTATTAAGATGAAAATGATTTATGTGGTGTTTTACTAAGAAATCCTTCATTAAATAAACTAAGGGTACCCCTCACGTACTCTCGTCACCACGGCGCTAAGTGGGGCGAGGTACGGAGTGCAGTTCCTTGCCGACTAAAGGGATAGGTCGCTGATATAATAAGGGGTGACTTTTATAATAGTTAGAGGTCTGCGGGATATTATTTCAACTGCGTAGACATTATAAATCAACCAACATCGAAATATAACTTCTCAACAAGTAACATATATGTCTTGGCGAGTTGTTTACAGCTACCTCTGTGGGTGAGGTAGATACCTTGAGATGCAGCATGGTGCGCGTACAGTGCGTTTGCGGCACTGTGTGAGTATATGCACTGTCTGCAAACCTCTCCTAACAGAGACTGACACCAACTCTTCAAAACTACCACCACGAGTATCGAAAACCACACACCGCCAACTCGGGCTCATAGAACAAACAGGATCTATATCCTCAAGTCACTTCAAACGTCTAGAAATGTCTTCCAAGCCCAATAACCAGGCTTCCGCCGAGTTTACATCCTACTACCTCCAGCGAGCCACGCAGGAGCTCTCGGAGGACCTCAACAAGGTCCGCAGCGCAGAGGACTTCAGGGCTGACTCAATTCCCTTTCTGGTGCATGCTCTTCAGCAGGGTGCAGGGCTTTTTTCAGCGGAGGACCAGAAGAGAGTTGTCGATGGGTCGAAGAGCAAGGATGGAGATGCTTGAGTTTGTGGCGGTGAAGTGAAGCCACCGACCACGTACGCCACCGAATTGGGACACAGAGTTATTGAGCAAAGTCGGGATGGATGTTCGTGTCGAATGTCCTACGGGGAGGTCAACATCATAGACCGGCATGGCCAACCAACCGTCCAAGGTCTACAGCATTTACAACATTGACAAGGACCACTCGTCTCACGACAATTAAACCCATTGGGGGAAAATAAAGGAGTTCAGGTTGGGATCAAAGGCCGTTATTTCATCAAGGGTATCTCAAAGCAGACTCATCGAAGCGACAAAGTGCGCCGCGATGCAATCAACTAGGTATCTATGCAACTCCTGCACACTCCAAACAGTGCAAGACTTGATATCAATCAGCAGTGTTTGTGTCTAAGCCATCTAGGCGCAGCGTCGCTCCAGTCGCACAGCCAAGCCCTTGATGGCTAGGACGATGACGATCCAGGCCATCAGCAGTCCGACCAGGCCCATGGTGACGGTGTACATGAACATAGCGTCCAGGTCGTAGTGAATCATTCCTTCAACAGTATCGGAACTCTGCTCGGGGTCAGCTGTTGTCTCAGTAAGATACCGATTGGGTGCACTCACGCTTGCCATGAAAATTATGCCTCCAGAGATCAAACCAAAAGAAGCGAGGAGCTCGGTGGGAGGTCGAGACGGGAGAATCGACTTGGGCGGCTTGAGGAACATTAGGAGATATGTGAAGCCTCGAGCAAGGGATGCTCCGAGCAGCAGGTTACCCCATTGCTTGTGGACCATGCTCGAGATCATGGTATGCTGCTTGTGCGAGCTCATCATGATGCCCAGCAGGAGGATAACCAAGGCAGGGATGGGGTTGAGCGAGAACTCGTAAGTCTCGGGTGCCTTGTGTTCATCTGATTCTTCGTCGGTGTAGGGATGCTTCGGCTCGACGTCTTCGACGGTTGTGTTGAGGAGATCGCGGATTCGGGTAGATTCGACGAGCATTCCGCACTAGAGCCAATTGTCAGTCCTTTGACTTTCAAGACTTGTACTAAGGCGTGAACAGGATCAACACTTACCATACCGCCACCAATGAACAGGACCGTGATGGAGATGTGCTCCATGTCCTGCGCAGTCCAAGCACCTCCCCAGCCGCCAAGGTGCTCAAGGAAGATGTTGGTAGAGCCATAGAAGAAGATGAGGAAGCTCTCGACAAACTCGGCAGAAGGTCGCCACTTTTGCGACATCTTCCTGGGGCGAACGTTCCATGCCCAGCCGAGCTCGCCGAAGCTGCCAGACCATCGACCCAAGGTGAAGACACCCAGCCAGAAGAAGACGCCGCCCTTGATCCAATGAGCCAGACCGTTGAAGATGTTTTCTCCTTCCTATTAATAGTGTTAGAGGGGAGTTTAGGTGGAAACCTGAAAGGGCGACTTACGAAAAAGCGACCGAAAGTAGCTGCACCTGTCGCCAGCGCGATGAAGCCGAAGGGGAGGATGATGCGATCAACGACCTGTCGCCCAATGTTGAGATACTTCCACACGCGAGAAGCGACGACCTTGGAAGCATGACGAGCGAAGGCACCCTTAGTAGTGGGGGAAGAGAGAGACATGACCTCGAGGCCACCGTCGTCGCCTTCCCCGTACTCCTTTCTCGGACTCTCGAGGGGAGCCTCCTCCATGCCATCGAGGGTCGAAACAGAGCTGCTTCGGAGTGAAGCAGTGTTGCGCTCTGTTCCCTGGCCACTGTCACCGGAGTGTCGATAGGGGCTGTCAGCGAGGTAGCCCTCGGGGAGTCGGAAACCGTTGTGACTAGGAGCTTCAGTTGGCACTGGGAGAAAGGCTTGTCCGTCACTGCTCGTCTTTTTGGCATCCCCTCGCAATACTCCGGCGACCCATCCCACAAGGCTCACGAGAAGCTGCGCCGAGGCAACCCAGGTCGCGATCCAACCAATCTTGTGGTGCGCATTGTTTGGGTAGAGGTCTGGGGTCTGGGCGTTGTAGATGACGCCCAGGAGCAACCCCAAGGCATTGGAGGCCAAAAATACGAACTGCGCAGGCACAGTGAAGCGCGATTTCGCCAGGGAAAGGACGACGGCTGTATAGATGCGTCAGTGGCTGGCACAAAGCTTGTGTGTAGTAGCGGGCCTCGTGGGCTTGAGCTTACCGACGGGGAGGACAAAGACCCAGGAGAGGACCATAAGGGCGATGTGAGCGTAGATGACACCGACATAATCGGGATGGGAAAAGTAAGTGTCTGGGTATTCCGAGGCTTCTTTGGGCTTGTCGGATCCATGGCTCATGTCCATGTCGCCCATGTCGTGTCCCTCGTCGCCATGCGCCAGGACGACCGGGAGAAGCGCGAATAGAACTGTGCCTGCACAGCGCGATAGCGGTTTTGCTTGAATCATTATGAATTACTCGATATAGTCGAATCTCTTGGCTATTCAGAGCTCTGTTGGTGCGCGCACGACAGAGACGGAGGTCCAGAGCACACCAGTTTTAAGGAAACCCGATCGCAGGCCAGCTTTAGTCGAACAGCACTCTCTGGCGACCAGGATTGTTACAGGCGAGAGTGAAAAGAGACAATAGACACAAGTTTACGACAATGCGACACGCCCGAAGCTATTTCAAGGAAATACGGCAGAGTGGAGTGAGCTCTCCCCGGGCCGAGTCGGCGAGGGGTGTGGGCTTTTATTCTCGTGCAAAGAAGCCATTGAGGGCCAGGGTTTGCATAGAATGGAGAGCCAAGAAGAAGAGGCCATCCGAGGCTTCCGAATTGCTTCAAACGGGAGCTTGAGAAAAAGTAGCAGGACCACGGTACGGTAAGCCGGCGGGCGGGAAGAGCTCGCTCGTGGTGGAGGATGGGGCCGGCCGGTGGGGGGAGGAAGACTTGATGGTGGGTAGGTTGTAGCTCGGCATATTGGCGCCAGCAAATGGGGAACTTGCTGTAGTTACGGTACATGGACGGGTAGTACCCTCTCGAATGACAGCTATTCGGCTCAGGCCGTAGGTACCTCTTGTCGAGCTCGTGTGACATCATCGATGGATCGACGCGGCGGGTTCCTGTCATGCAGTCACAGTACATGACTTGAAGACTTCTTACAAGGTATATTCAGTGACAAGCTCGTACGAGTGAAAGTTGACGTCTCAGATAACACTGGATCAGAGTGTCTTTTGGTTTGACCAGCCTAAAGTCCCCAACTGAAGCATGGTTGAGTGCCAACATCGTACCTAGACCGCCTGGCAAGTCCTGTACATGGTACATGCACTCGACAAAGACATACAGTAACTCGTTGCAAACAGATCTTTCCTCCCAACAAAGGGCGTGCTTGGCTCCTGGGCACCGTTGCTTCGGTGGCTTGCCCCTCTCCCCCACACCATCCGGATCCGACGGGACGGAAGACGGAGCAGTGAGCACCCACGGACATTTTCACAAAGTCCAGAACCGAAAAAGAAGTTATATTGCTTCCCTTGTCCGTGTCTTGGCTTTGGGTTTTCGCAAGCTGGTGACAACAACCACTGACGACGTGCCAGCGTATTGGGATACGCCTGCTCGCACGTCATCAGCGGTAGGATTCGACATGCCGGCCGGGCTTGGTCTCAGTGCCGACAGCTCCTCTCCCGCCAAGGCATGTCGAAGAGCGGCGTGACCTGGCCGTTCTGCTGTGTCCGGGATCTAGGGTTCTACGGGGCCGTGATCCACAACAATAGCGGCCGACCATTCCGTCCTGTTCCCTTTGAGCAACTCTAATTGACGACACACGGAGACGTAAAATGATTATGTCCGCGATAAGGCTGAATATGACATCGGGTAGCCATTAGAGAAGACGTTAGGGCTGACGAAAGAATAACGTAGACGTCCTACGTCTTCGTAGTGTATTCCCAGCTTCACTTACACACGGCGGTCAAGGACACAAAGTCACGGAGGGCTCAAGTCCCGGGCCCCGATGGCCAAGGGATGACTGAGGTGAAACCAGGACCATAACCTTGGCAACGTGCCTTTTGCCCATCGAGCAACGCGCCCATATTATCTCCGATACCCCGATGATTCCGGCTAGATACTTCCATGAACGAAAAAAAAAGGTCCCACCTCCTTCAACACTACTGAACCACCATTTCACGAGTCACAGGACATGAAAAACACCCAGATGGGAAACATCCATTACAACCGTATGACTCAAAATGCCAGGGTCTTTGTTTGGAGGCGGGGACCCTTGATCAGCAGTCGTGGGTGACCGGCGCACACACCTCCTCCAGCTTGCATCCATCATCTTTCCGAAATCTTACCAACCCTATCCCACCCCGGTTTTCTGACCAGACCATGGAATACAATGAACGCATGAGCCCAGATGCAGAAAGAAAAGATCCAATGCCATGTCGATACTGTATGTAGCCTGGGATTGGAATACGTTGCACCCTCCCTCCCCACTTGGGAAGCGTTCCGGCGCTTTGCTTTGAGTGCTGACAATTGTGTCACAGTATCGTGACAAAGACGGTGGGTAATTGTTCAACGTTGGCTGACAAACAAGACATAATCAGTAAGCAAGCAATTGGCACGGATGAAGCTCTCACGGGAAGTGGATGCGGCTCTCGTCAACTGGCCTTGGGCTCGCATATTTCGAAATCGGCGATGATATTCCCCACGCGAGCTCCAACAAGGCTATCAAGCATGGGAGATCCCATTCGATGCGGAAATTTTTGGCTTCATCCTTGAGGATAACGCGGCAAGATGAACCGTCATTTGCCAAGAATTTGACGGCAAGGGTTCACTTCAATCATCAATGCGGTCGTCCATGGACCTCCGTGGCTGCTGCGTTAGCTCTAGCATGCATCGTGGATGGGCAGGGATTGTGCGAGCCCCCCGCCTGGTTCTTGTTCGTTCACTAAGCACATGCAGCTTTTTTTTTCTTGCTTGCCGGTGCTGCAAATGGTCAAGGACGCGGTGAAGTCGAGAAAGATCCGAGGCTGCCGAAGGGAAGATGCTTGCTGTGTCTTGGCACGGCAAAACGCTTCCAAGAAAGGATCCCACACCTCTAAAACGAATGCGATTTTCAACGATATTGGATTTTTCGGAAAACGCGCATTTAAATTTCAAAGCTTACCGGGAATAGCGATCAGACTAACCTGGGTGTGTGGGCTTCTACATTGACTCTAATCACCATTTCACACAACCTCTACACGCCTATAAAGAAGGACGCCCTTCGCCCAACAGTCGCCATCCATCTCCTTCACGGGCCACCCGGCCTTCGCCCTCCAACTTCCCCAAGATCTGTAACACACCACCACAGGCCGCAGGATGGAGAACCTCGGGCACCTCCTTGTAGATGACCTTAACCAACTCCATGGCCGTCCACGTTGACCTCAGCTCAGCGACGTTTGTCTTGACCTCTCCAGGCCCGAGCCCTAGCGTCTGAATGACTTGTTCTTCCCGTTGACGTCGGTGGGCGATGTACTCGGCAATCTTGGCTGGACCGTGCTCGATGACAGGGCCGTGGCCGGGGTATGCCCTACCCTTGAAGAGCGTCTTCATCTCTTCGAGGCTCCGTAGATATGCTGCCATGTCCTCAAAAACCGCCGTGCCCTGCCCGAGCACATTGTCCGCCGTAAACATGGCATCCTCCTCATCCATGACGAAAACAACATGATCCTTGGTGTGCCCTGGTGTGTACGCCGCCGTCAGGGTAACGCCATCAACCTCGAACCGCTGCCCATGCTCGATCGCGAGCTGCCCCTCCTCCGGGGTGTGCTTGTAGATCTTTATCTGCGGCGAAATGCTCAAGAGGTCCTTAATGCCGCCCGTGTGGTCATGATGCCAGTGCGTGATGAGCGCGGCGTCAATAATGGCGTTCTCCTGTTGGAGAGTGTCACGGATGGACGTGATCCAGGCGTTGCGGCCCTCACCCGTGTCTATGAGGAGGCGCCGGCGGCCTGTTCCGAGGAGGTATGTGTTTGTGCCTTGGAGGGTGAACTTTCCTGGGTTGCCGCCCAGTATGCGGATACAAGCGGGACTGAGGCGCTCCACAGCTGGGAGGGCGATAAGTTGTGTTGCCATGATGTGGGGAATGGATATCGCGTGAGGGTCGGGCGGAGTTCTTCAAGTGTCGCACCGGGACCTGGTTCGGAGGTCTGGGACGGTGAAAAATGAAAGCCCGGAGCAAACCCGGCGTAAAATCGGGAGGGGTCCGGATCCGGACGCCGGAGATCGGAGCCGGTGATTGTGTGGAGAAATCGGAAGGGGGCCAGAGCGAGACCGAGAGCAAAGCCGAAGGGATTTGCTACCAGGGACGAAGAGTAGTAGATAAGGGGCTGATGAAGATGAAGGAAGAAAGATGGTGAGCTGCTTGTTGGATTTGGCTATGGTACTGGTAAAAAAGCGGCTGTCGTCATTCGGCATTTGGAGATCTCGGCAGTATCTGTCCAATGCCACGAGGAAAGAGCTGGAAAGCCTCGGCCCAAAGTGGTTCTCCTCACGAGGAGCTTAATAACCATGAATGATGGTTGTGCGTTACTCGTCAGTGCTCAAGCTTACGAATAGCGTCATCTTCCAAGTGAAATTCGCTTGAAACTGCCCCCATTACTTGTTTGACTTTCCGCTTCATGCATATCTACGGTCAAAGGTTCAACGTGGTACCTGGTCAACGTCAAAATGTCGGTTCAGGCATATCCTCAACTACCGTCCATCGACACTGGAGGCTATCAAAGTGTCGCGGCTGACAGGCGAACGCTAAAAATATAGGGGCTAGCACAGGATTATCTGTAGAGCATCACCTCATCCCACAATAGTCCGTGAAGGGCATCGTTTGAGCAAATAACAAACAAGTCTGTCAATGGGACTCATGCTTGATGGATAGATTCGACTGTTTACAGACAAACAAGATGTTAATTGCTGCAATAGGCAATCTATCCATCAAGATCCAAATCCTCTGTGACGATGGGAGCCGTCTGCTTATCTTATCGCCCTGCATGATGCAGCTGATTGGGTTTTTTTCACGAAGCAAACAGTGTGCCTTGCCTGCTAATTTACCCCCAGAAGGTATGAACTCCACCAAGCAAACACCGCACCTCATCTCTCGCTTCTTTCCAATCCCATTAATTCTATTCATTCAAGAACCGACGAGAGATCCGAAACATCTTGCGCCGAGCATTCTCGACATTTTTCACTTCATCGCTCAAGGCGCGGATCAGTCCTCATCTTCTTTACTCTACTCTTAATTCTTTGTCTGTTTATTTAATTCAACAATTCTCCTTCATCTCTTGACCGACAGACAGACAAGCTTGCGGCTTGTCCGACGTTCGGCTTAGCGTGTGCTGTGCTCTGTTGTGCCTTGCATCCTTCAGCCTCGCCCGCCTTTCACACCCTCGATCGACAATCAACGAGATTATTTGCAGCGAGCCTGATCGATCATAATACCTCCCCTTTCGGTCGCCCGACTTCTTGAGAGATCCTTTCGCTCTGTCCATTGCTGCCGGATCCCTCGCCTACCCCTTCATTCCCCGAATCAAGCCTCGTTCCTCCAGCTGCCGCCGGCACCGCGCTGCATTCTCTCGAGCTTCACTCGTCCACAAGCAGAGCTTTGAAGCCGCTCAGCTCAATCCCTCATCATGTCTGCCCGGCCGACAACGCCCGCGTCGCCTAAGAACTTCAAGGTCAAGTCCCCGGTCCCGGGGTCGCCAATGTTTGGCTGTGGTACGATGCTCTTCTCTCCAGCGATCCCCCGGCATCGCGTCGCCTTCTTTTCTACTCTAACCGGTCTCTAGAGCATGTACAACTTCTCTTGACCCAAGGTCAAGAGGTCATGAACAGCTCCATCACACACTACAAGCTGATTCTCCGCGGCATCTTCGATTCGACCCCCATCATTCCCCAGACCTCGACGACCCAGGACGGACGGCCCATCACGACTCTCACATCCAACTACCTCTGCCTGCAATGCCCCACGACCGTTTCCGAAGACGATCGATTGAAGCATGGGACTAAGAAGCAACATCGCTTCTGTTAGTGGCTCTTGTCTACTTGACAAACATCCGCCCTGCTAACCTGTCGCAGACGTCGACTCCCGAAGTGGCGCCCTCTACTGTCAGATATGTGATGACTTTGTTTGGGATCCTACATTGGAGGAGCTCCGAGTACGAAAGATAGGGACCGGATCTTTCTCTGGTAAGCACCAAGTGACATGGCCATCAAGGGCGATAAACTAACGATTGTTCAGGTCGCAAGAGGAAACATGATGAGCTCTTCCAGGACGCCATTAAGGACGACCCTCGATACATCACCAACAACACCACAACCGCCTCTTGTCGCGCCAACGGCCTTCGCGGCATCTATAACGCTGGTGCCACTTGCTACCAAAACGTTGTCCTCCAAAGCTTCCTCCATAACCCCCTCCTCCGTAACTTTTACCTCAGTGATGGCCACCACGACTGCCAGGTTTCTCACTGCTTGAGCTGCGCCATGGACGACATGTTCCAGGATTTCTATGCTCTTGAGAACACCAACGGCTACACAGCCGCCAACATCTTGTCGGGATTTTGGATTTCCGAGAAGAAGGCGTTCGAGAATCTGGTAACCACCAAAGAACAAGATGCCCATGAGTTCTTTCAGTTTCTGGCTGAGGAACTTCATGAGCGCAATGGCGACGGCAAGAAGCCCGAGATTGGCAGCGAGCACAGCTGCAACTGCATCATGCACCAGACCTTTTACGGCAAGATGCAAACTACAACCACATGCCAGAACTGCTCGGGACAGAGCAATTCCATCCAGTCCTTCCTAGATCTGAGCCTGGGTCTCGAGAATGTGGTTCAGAAACGAATTAAGAAGACGGGTCTCAAGAAGCCTTCGCTGACTCTACAAGACTGCCTGGATGAAGAGTACATCAAGTATGACAAATGCGAGTATCGCTGTAACAACTGCAGCTCGATCCAGCAAGCAAAGCGACACACCAGCATCAAGCGGCTGCCAAATGTTCTGTCAATACAGCTCAAGGTGAGTCGGTCCATTAGAGCAGAGTGCCTTCACCGACTGGACGAAACTGATGATTTTGAAGCGCTTCGAGTATAGGCATGGGAGACACGATAGGGCAGCCTCCAAGGTCAGCAACGAGGTGCGATTCCCGCTTCAGCTAAACATGCTGCCCTACACCAATCGTGCCCGCAACCGTGACAGTCGCGAAAGCTTCGAGTTGGAGCGATCATGCACCTACGATCTCCTCAGTGTTGTTGTCCATGTCGGCGAGATCGACACCGGCCACTACACATCATACTGCCGAGTTGGTGATCAGGTAGGCATAGTTATTTTCTCAAAAAGTAAGCAACACGCTAACATATAGTATCAGTGGTTCAAGTTCAACGACCACAAGGTTGAGCTGGCTAGCTTGTCTGATGTACTCGGCGCCCAGGCATATCTGCTCTTCTATATCATCCGCTCCCTCGCTTAACTCTGTACTGTAGTAAGGGGGAGAGAGCGTTGGTGTGAGCATCAGGTGAAACCAGAAGGATCACCGATAGAGATTGAAATTGGAAGCACTGGACCGGCGTCAACGGGCATGGACGGCAGGCTCACTGGGGGAAGGAAAACAAAGGTAGATGCCCGGAGTGGGATGCATTGCTCGGCGTAAAGATTTAATTTGGCAATCCCCGCAAGGGACCCACGATATGATGGATGTTGCCTTGTGTATTTGCTTTCAAGTCTCGTCTTTGGGCAAACAAATCAAGGGTATATAGTGGCATCTGCCATTCTACGTAGGTGACTGTGTCAAGTAACATTCATGGATATTGAGGCTTGGTCCACAATCCATAGACGTGACGGCTCACCCTTGCGCTCAGTCAGACTCGTCAGACCGCCAGTCCCACGTGGAACTCTCAAAGTTGGCATAGCAATAGTAGTGGTTGCTCAGACCAGAATGAGCCGGCTCAAATGTGGTCGGGTAGACCTTGAGAGAGCGGTAGAGCTTGTCGACGAGAGAGGACATTCTCTCGCCCGTGCAGACAATGACTCGTGGTGAAGCTGGCTTTAGCAGCCAGCGGGCGGTGAGGGCAACTATAGAAGTGTCATATCAGCAAAGGAGAGGATGATGAGGGAGTCGTTGCCCAGGTGTACTTTGGCTTGGCAGACTAGAAGTTGAAATAGTGGCGGATGGGATACAACTTACACTTTGTTTGACAGTCGCTGCTGAAGAAGGGCGGGTCGATGATGATGCTGTCTATACTACCCTTGAGCGAGCCTGATTGAGGCCATGTCAGCACTGGGATCTTCATCACCTCAGGGAACAAGTACATACCCGGAAGCTGAAGAGGCCGTTGAAAGTCGTAAAACGCAAACTCGGGAAAGACGCTGAATCGATGATCGTGCTCAAACAACACCAGCTTCGGTCTGTCCTCGACAGGCCAATGTCTCTACACGACGTGAACGTTACGAGTCAACAACCATGTCTCTCTCTATGCAGGAACTTCAACCCTGCGTCTTTTCACTTCTGCGGAAGGGTATTATCTTGTCTCACCAGACGGTTCTTGAGCGCAACAAATACGCTCGGTGTCGATAGGACACCAATGGTCGAACTGGCAGATGCGCCGTCGAGGAGCTGGTCGGCGAGGACAAAAGCCGTCTCGTCAAGGAACTAATAGCAAGCGCCCCCCAACCCATGTTAGCTCTTAGTTACACTGTTTCATAATAATCATGAACTTTGAACGTTGGGCGTCCTGATGCCAAGAGCTGAGTCCCGCGGTCCAGTACGTAATGGTAACCTAATGGCAGGACACCCCAGAAAGCCGATCGTGATGCCATCTCCACCACCCTCGACCTGGGGTAAAAGACGACTGGACAGTTGACGGCATTGCGTTGCTTTTATATGCAGGCGTATATCCTTCATCGACGAACTTGTTACGTACCCAAAACTGCGACTCGTTCCAGTCCTCTGTAAAAGCCGCCATGCTCAGTTGCTGCTGATCCGGGTTCTCGTTCGGGGTGTCGTCTCCTCCATCTTCTTCTTCCCCATCGTCTCCTCCGGGGCCGACGACCCCGGTCACTGCTCCGGCTCTGGGGGCGGGCCCGGTCTTGAGCTTCTCAAATGTCTTTCGGTGGGCGTCCTTTTCGGCGTGGAACTCGGCCAACGCGGCCAGGGCGTGACTCGAGAGGCTTCTACGAGACGGTACAAGTCAGCAAACTGGGGGTGTGTAGGTGATCTCGGGACTTGGGGCGTACATGGGCTCTTCATTGTCAAAAGACATCGGGAATCTGTCGTCAAGAGATTTCCTCTTTCGTTCCGAGGGCGGCTGAGGTTTCAAGATTCGGCGTTGAAGGCGTGATCTTAGTGGTGGTGGGTTTTTTTTATGAGGGCATGGCGGGGACCTTGAATTCTCTAGGGTCTCTAGGGTAGCTAGGTTGAACATCTGGGTGTTGATGATCATGATTTTGAATCATGTGCCTCTTTCGCCCATTGACCCAATATTGGATACCCTTCGAGTGAGAGTTATATCAATAGCAAGGTGGGTAGGGACCCGTCAGAAAATCGGACAAGTCCACACATTCATTGTCAACTGTAGATCAAGTTGATTGTTGGACGTTACCATTTCATCTTTGTCTGTATTGCGAGTCTAAACAGTCGACCGGAGTAACCATCCCAGTAAGCCATCTACCCACTAGCACAACTCCCATAGAAGCAAATTGCAATCACTGACACCTCGAATCCCCAACAACGCCTCGCATGCTTTCATAACCGTGACATCTTGAAAAACACGTACCTAGACACCTCAATGAGATATGTACTGGAAAACAGCCGATACCTCGGCCTCCCCACACTCTTGTCTTAGGAGCAAGTCTTGGATAGGCTTCAGGCCCTCGTTGACAAAGTGGTTCCATGTGCTGGTGTCACCATACAACATTGCCGGTGCCTTGATGTACTGCTTTCCATCTGGTTTGCAGCGTCTGCACTTGAAGGTCTCGTGGGTGTCACTCTTGGTATTGGGCCGGTACTGGAAGAGCTCGCGGAGACTGTCCAGGGAGAAATGACGCTCAACATCTTCTGCTGAGTCAACAACGCATGAAGATAAACTTTGCTTGTGAGACTGTCGCTGGAAGATCTTCTCCTCGATCGTGCCCGTGGCGATGAAGCGGTAGACGAAACAATCCTTCTTCTGCCCATCACGCCACACTCGCGCCAGAGCTTGCTGATCGGCTGCGGGATTCCAGTCAGGATCGAATAGAACGAGACGGTTAGCACCGATGAGGTTGATACCGCAACCACCTGCCTTGCTGCTGAGCAAGAAGACAAACTCATCACCGTTGGGGTCATTGAATCGATCAACAAGCTTCTGACGCTTGTTGACATTCATGGTTCCATCAAGACGAAGTGATCCATACTGTCGGGACCGACAAAGTCGCTCAAAGAGGTCCAGAGTCGACGTGTAGTTGCTGATCAGCACAATCTTGTCGTTTGTGTCCTGGCGAATACGGGCCAGCATACGATCCAAGACCGCCATTTTGCCCGAGTACCACGATTTGACTTCTCGATCTCGGCCGCGAGCCTCCTTGGGAACGTAGTCTTCAGGGTAACATCCCTCAGAACCAGGCAAGTCGTCAGAGAGGTTCAAGAGATCAGGATGGTTGCAGAGCTTCTTCAAGATATTGATAGCCTTCAGTGGCTGACTTCCCTTGCCTCGAAGGAGAGCCTGAATATCTGGACTCTTGATGAAATAGTTGTACAGGTCGAATTGGAAGGGCGCCAGGTTGCAGAACACGACGTGCTCGTACTTGACGGGCAAGTACTTGGAGAGAATGTCGTTCGTGCGGCGAATCAGAAACTTGTTCACAACACTGAGCAGTCCCGCCGTGCACTCGTCACCCTTTTTACGATCGGCTTCCGAAGCATCGGCGTCTCGACCTCGCAAGATGGGGATTTCGAAACGCTTGCGGAACTCCTGTCTTGTCCCGAGCAGGTTAGGGTTCGCAAAACTTGTGAGCGAAAAGTACTCAGTAAGATCGTTCTGGATAGGGGTGCCAGTGAGAATGACTCGTCTTGTCACGTTAAGACTATTGAGAGCATTGAAAGTGTTGCTGTCGCCATTCTTGAGGCGATGACCCTCGTCACAGAAAAGCAAACCAATTTTGGTATGCTTGAGTTCCTCCACGTTGAGTCGCAAGGTTTCGTAAGAGACAATGATGACGGGGCGAGTCACAGATCGACCACTCGCAATGGCCCATTGCCGAAGCTGACGAGTAAGCTCTTCCTTGCTTGCCTTTCCGTCAATCGCAAATGGGTGGATGGCATTAGCACCCAACCATTTCGTCAACTCGTTCGCCCAGTTCTTGACCAAACTGGCTGGGCAAACCACGATGGCCTTCTGGATTGTCGATTTCCCAGCCTCTGGAGATTGCTTGAGCAATGTCCACATGAGAGAAATGCACTGAAGTGTCTTTCCCAGACCCATCTCGTCTGCCATAATGCAGCCATTGGCCTTTTCGTCAATCATACCGGTCACACACCGATACATAAATTTGACACCTTCAACTTGATGGGGACGAAGAATCTTGGCGAGTTTGGGATCAATCACCACCGGAACTCGAGGGTGCTCACCATCCACCTTCTTCTTGATACCGAGGATCTCGGCCAAACTCTTGTGGACGAGCGGCGCATCGAGCTTCTCAGCCGGAGCGTCGGTTTTGGGTGCTTCGATTGCCTTGGGAGTCTCTTTGGGCTTATCATCGATAGTCGGGTCATATAGCACAATAGCAAACTCGCCACTAGGGTCGTGCAAGGGCTTAGCAATGAATACGGCGCCCTGTCGAAGGCCGAGGGTGGGCGGGGCGCGATTGGGGTTGTAGGCGGTGCTGTCCTTGTTCTTCAGAGGTACTGTGAATGCCTTGCGAAAAACTAGTCCCTTGTCCTTGGCCTGAAACACGGGGAATTTGTTGACGTCTCGAGTAGCGAGCGCAAGGCGATCCTGGTTCGAGTATGGCTTGTCATTGTCTGTCTCGCCGTCGGCACCTGCATAGTCGACCTTTCTCCGCTTTCTGGCTGGTCTGTCGGTCGCGGGAGTTCGCCCGGCGACTCCTGGGCACTTGAATGGTTTGTGAAGTCGGTCGAGAGATGGCGGTGTATGCATGCGTCGGCCGATGGACTTGTCCTTGCCAGCCAGCGGCGTCGACACGGAGGGTAACCTGGAGGGTGTCAATTCGAGTGCCGATGAGTTGAGAAATGGGACGATAACTTACGGAGCAGTCATACTGTCTCTTCTCGCCGTGAATAAGCCCTCACAGCAGTTTGAAGCAGATTGAAAGCTGCTTTGCCACCGGTAGTGGTCGAGGAAGGGTAAATAGCTGAGGTAGGCGCGACCAGTGACTCGACGCGACAACAGGCAGACACGCTATCACGTGCCACGCCACCAACAACAATTCCGTAGTCCGCAATTCGCGCCCGAGGACTCCGAGACCGCCGAGGGTCTTCCGCTGGGCCTTGTAGTGTTACAGGAGTTAGAATAGCGCCCAGCCTCCACCAGCTTAGGTAACAATGCGCGAGCAGCCAAGCAAGTTTATTATGTTTGTCGATGGGGCCGGTGGCAAGGCGTGCAATTTCTCTTCAATTTCTCCTTGTTTTTCCTCATCTCTTGGAGTGCATTGAACACGGTCGAAAATGCTGTCTGAAAGCCCCTTCGTTGTTGCGCCGTCTAGGTACGTCCAAATACGCCGATCTTGCTGCTCTTAATGGCTTTTTGCAACCTCAGAACCACTAACACATCCTCCAGCGTCAATCTCTCAGCCTCCGATCAAAGCCGATCCGCCAGTGGTGGGGATGGCTTTGCCGAGCATCGAACCGCTGGACCGACCCCTCTCCAAGTCGCCATTGCTGAGCGCCGCACTGGAATTGTGACCGCGACCGTTGCTGGACATTTCGCCCATTGGCAGTACTTGATCCGATACCGCCGAATTGATCTCCATGCTACAGCGAGCCGGCGTCCACTGGCGATATTAGGTTTGGCCTGGGGCGTCGTCTACTTCGGTGTGCTGAGCACTATCACCATCGCCCAGCGCAACGTCTCGAGGCGATCTGATCAGCTACTTCGACAGTCGCACTCGTGAGGAATAGTGGCACTATGTCAGCTGACTTCTGGGCTGGCTACCTGAGCGGTGCTGTTGGAATTATTATTGGAAACCCGCTTGATGTGATCAAAGTACGGCTTCAGGCGCAACACAACACCCCAGTCTCAAACACGCTTCCCAACCCGGTCCTTGGAACAACAGCAGCAGCTCATGCAATCAGCCAAGGCCCCTCGCCATATGCTCGCTACTTTGGAAACTCCGCTTCTCTGGTCACCGGCACTGCTGCGCCAATCCTCGGCTATGGCGCCCTTAACGCTCTTCTCTTTGTCTCCTATAACCGCACCGAGGCGGCACTGAACAATGCCTTTTCGACTTCGGGAAACCTCTGGAATACATGGATTGCTGGCGCCGTCGGAGGTCTCGCGACTTGGGTTGTCAGCACTCCTACTGAGCTCATCAAGTGTCGAGCACAACTTGCTTCTCCACCCCTGTCTAGCTGGGCCATCACGAAACAAATCTGGCGGAATGAAGGCATTCGTGGTCTTTACTTTGGCGGCGTTGTAACGGCACTCCGTGATAGTATTGGTTATGGCTTCTACTTCTGGTCCTACGAACTAAGTACTCGCTGGCTTGCCACCGAACCAGGAGAGGAGTCTTCTCTTCAGCACGAGGCCGCCAAAGTTCTTTTATGTGGAGGCTTAGCTGGTATCGCAACTTGGGCTAGCATTTTTCCTCTCGATGTCATCAAAACTCGAGTCCAGGCTCAGCCCTGGGTTCAACAAGCAGAAACGTCTCCCCTCCTTCAATCAAATGGTGTCTCGCGGCCCAGCAGGACTGGTGCGCTTCAGATTGCGCAACAAGCATACAGGGAAGAAGGCGCCCGGGTGTTCTTCCGAGGATTGACTGTCTGCAGCGTGCGAGCCTTTATGGTCAATGCTGTTCAGTGGGCGGTCTATGAATGGGTCATGTATGAGCTGGGACACGGCCGAAAACAATCTGTCTCAGACGGCATGCAGGTTGAGTTGGCTCAGACATGAGCTGATGCATCTGCTGAGGTTCAGAGCAAGGACTTTCTCCTCAACCTATCAGGACCACGCGGGAGGATATCCGGAGAGGAATGGTTGAGACATCGGGGAGTTCATGATGGGTTAAGCGGTCCATTATCAACTACGATCGCTGGGATGAAACCACACTGTCTCAACTTTCCTCCGCAATGGCAACACGTTGGGCACAATTGAGCATAAAATCCCAGGGAAAGCCCCTCTAGCAGGCGTTGAAGTCAACCGGGCTTGCGCAAGACCCTTGAAAGCCATAAGGCGTGGGAAGCAAGGTCATTCAACATGCCATCAGATGTCTAGGTATTTAGACAGGAGGAACACTACCAAACCACCAACATGATGAAAGATGACCCCTTTGCGCAAAAAAGTATTAGTCCTAATATGGACTGCAAGTGATTTGTAATCTTTGCCTCTTCTGTCACTGAGTTTGACAGAATAATATAGTATCTAGCAAGACATGGATCTGAGACAAGGCCGACCGTTAGCTGCGCGACCCAAACCTTACAGGTCTAATCAGCCTTTGATATTGACAGACTTGGCGAAATGAAATACAGCATTCTTAACTCCTGACGTCCAGCCTATCATCCTTATTCTACGCCACCAGTTATCTTTCGCACAATAATCCAGGCGCCATTAACCTAATCCCCCCTTTCCCGGCCCAAAAACCGCTTTTCAGAGCGACTTTTCTCTCATATCCCTTCCTAGGCGGTGCCCTTTTCTCCAGCAACCTCACGCCAGCCTTCAAGACCGGTTTCCTTGTTCCAACGTTGGGTATCCTCGTCGTATTGCTGGAGCCACTTGGCCATCGTATCGCTGGCCTGGGCCGCAATCCCCTCCTTGGTTTCGCGTACAGCTGTCACATCTGTCTCGACTCGCTTCAAGGACGAATCCGAGTTTTTCTCGTCGCGCTCCTTCCGCTTCTTCTCCCTGTCTGCCAACCACTCTTTGCGTCCAGCAAGGTACTTGGCACTATGTCCTAGCCCGGCACTCTCGTGTGAGATGCCCTTATGAGAGCGCTCAAGTGGGGGAGCTGTGAAGAACAGGACACGACCATTGCTGTCGTGCTGGAAGTTCTGTCGGAGCTCTTCTGGGAGAGCTTCGTTGATGTTGTCGGGCAAAGTGTACACCTCTGGTGGCCGTGGCGGGTTGTACACATTACCAGCCTGCATAGGTCCGCCTGGGTTGGGTGCCATGGGGGTGCGCGCAACGGGTGGAACTTGGACTTGGTTGTATGCCTGGGCCATGTGGTTACCCATCGGTGTCTGCTGATGCATAGGAGGCATTGCGTGCGCATAATTCGGGGTAAAGCCCTGGGCATAGCCGGCCTGTGGGTGCTGAGGCTGGTGCTGATATTGCACAGGGCGCACCGCTACTTGGGGCTGAGGAGGACCAAGGTGAGGAGGATGAGGAATGGGCACGGGAGTCTGATGAACCTGCGGAGGCGGCGCTCCTGGCGTGACGGGCTGGAAGTGAGGCGTTATATGAGCATTGTACTGAATAGGCGAGGGAGATGGCCCTCCGGGATATGGCATAGAGGGGTGCCTCACGGAGGGATCCGCGGGCATGCTTCCAGGTACTGAGAGCATTGATGCGCGCCGACCGGCATCAAGGCTGACGTCGGGGAGTGGAACGGCCGGCATGGGCTGCGGCGGAGGGGTGGGTTCCGGAGGCGGCGACTCCTACGAGGCAGGGTTTATGTCAGTCTGGTGCAGCAGAAACGGTAGAAGAACAGCAATGACATGGGAACCTGAGGCACAAAAAAAATGTTCGTGAATCAGGCGTTGAGACCCAAACGGTCACTGATGGGGAAGAAGGGCAGGGATTGTGCATGGCTGATTGCTGATAACGGATATCGTGGTCGCCAACGAGCAAACAGACCACGCACCGCCATGACACTGGCAGTACATCGAGGTAGAGAGGGTATGGATTTCTTCACTTACATTAGGTTCTCGTGGCCGACGATGCACAGCTCCCACAATCGGCGGCGCGTTAGGGCTTCCCCATGTCGGTTTGGGCAGCTCATCAGTTTCCTTTGCATCTTCACGCAACAGGTGCTTGATAGGACTGGGGATCTTCTTCATCCGTCGGGGGACGTCATAGAGGTCCATTTCGTAGTCCTTCTCGCGCACTTCATCTGGCACACAGCTGGCCCAAGTCTTGATCTTGTTGAAGCGGAACTTTTCCTCGTTGTAACGCGATTCGCACACGTATATCTCCTTGTCAAGAGGAAACCCTCGAGGTCGGCCTCTATTGAAGCGTGTCACAAACATGACAAAGCAGCGGTCGAGCACTTCTTCGATTTGATGATCTCGGTACTGGCCCGTCTTGACCACTTCATGTTCAAAGAAATGCTTCTCGAACCGATGCACTGTTTGTTCTGGTCGGTAGTACCAGCAGGCATTGATCCATCTTTGACCAGCGCGATCTTGCCATGTGCGGTAGATCTGAGCCACGATGGGTTTGGCCAAGTCGTTGGGGTTTCGGATGTGAACCCAGTCGCCTGCTTTGGTATTAGCTATATTCACCAGACCGGGAGTGAGCAACCCCATTGTCCTTGTATACATACCGACTTTCCATGACTGATCATTGTACATTATCTCCGCCAAAGGCAGTTTGCCGTCTTCATCCCGGAAATCATCATCCGGCTTGGCCTTCTCCTGCTCAGCTAGGAACCGAGCCTGCTTCTGGAGCTCCACGGCGGCCTGATAGACTTCACTTTCGTCCTCGTTATAGCGCTTGGCATTTTCGAACATGAGCTCAATGTCTTGCATGACATGGTCGACGTTTTGGTACTTCTTCCTCTTCGCCTTTTTCTTGATGTGGTCGAGAGCAATAGGGTTGACGATTGTCTGGTAGTAGTCGGGGACCGCGGCCTTGTCAGGTAACTTCTCAAAAGCAAGAATGAGGAGGTTGCCGTCATCATCTCTTGGCTTTCTTAGACCCCTGAGAAGCGACGAGATACGCGCCTCAGTTGGGGTCAGCACACTTGGAGGTCGTCCTCGTCGTTTGTGTGCATCATCATCCTTGTCCACGTCTCGATCTCTTCGGCCAGAGGCACGTCCACGTCTTCGACCCCAGTGTCGTCCGCCTTCGTCGTCCGAGTCATCGTCATCGTCGTCCTCTTCCTCTTCCTCTTCTTCCTCGTCCTCCTCATCTTCTTCATCCTCTTCTTCGTCGTCTTCGGCTGGCGGAGATTCTTCTGCGGGTGGTAGCTCGCCAAGATCTGGCAATTTCGCGTCATCCGCGGTGATATGTCCTTTGTCAACTAGCTTTTTGAGTTCTTCGACAAATACCTCCCTCAATCGGACGGCAGCGCCGAAAATAGGAGCGGAAGGGCGGTTGTAGACCTGAGCATTGTGGCAGATTTGCGCAACATCCTTGACAAATTCGGCGAAGGAGTTGTACTGCTTCTTTTGAGTTTTTCCCTGCCCTTGTGTCAAAAACACTGTCGCAACCCAACATAGCAGTTTGGTATCCCTAACTTACTCGAACAGTACTGAAGGCGACAGGCTCAGAGATGATCTCAAAATAATCGGGCAGGACTCGTCGATTAGGAATGCGCTGGAAACCGCCGGCAAGTGGTTCGCCACTGTGCACCGATAATGATTAGCATCTGCGCTTTGAGGCGTGGAAGGGGAGACATACTTCTCCTCAACGCTACAGAGATAAGTCGCGAGATTGTGAATCAAGCGATATAAATCGGGACGTCCTTGCTGGTCCAGCTCGCCCTCAGCATCCTCCTCACCCTCGGCATCCTCATCGCCTTCAGCGTCCATGTCAACATCAGGATCGCCTTCGGCATCCACATCGGCATCCGGGCCATCCTTCATCTCGACATCTTCATTGGCTGCCTTTGCCTCGATCGATTCGCGCACCTCGGGCGCGTTTGCCCTCCGAGTCGACATGGCGAGGTTCTGGGGCCGCTCGGGCGCAGTCGCAACGCGTGAATGGGTTTGAGTCGCGATTCGCGATTGTCGTGTGATACGGGAAAAGGCGCAATTGCCGGAAGAGTCTGGTCGAGAAGCAACAAAGCCAAATTTCGCGAAAGCTGATGATGCTTGATTGGGAAGGTACGTACTTGGACCTTCGACATGCAGCCTGGACCTTGGAGGAGGTGCAAGAGCGCGTCCGTCCTTGCGCGCTTCGGGGCTAGTACAAAGGTGGCTAGATGGTACGTATATATCGTGTGACTGGTTTTAATATGACTCTATTCGCACAGTGCCTGGAATGCGCTCTGTTCGCCAACACGGCCGTGCCAACTTGTCGCTCAGGATTGATTGATTCACCTTTGTTTGTGGCTGAGTTAGAAAGAAGCTTCTTTGAAGAATACGGCAGTTGTTAACTGCTAACATCATTAGTATAGCTCATTCAGAGCGTGTTTTTGAAATAGTATTCACTTGCCCTCGTGAGGCTCAGCTTCTCAGAGATTCCCCCAAGTTCCTTGCCTTCAACGGCTTTCCGTGCCCCTCCCTCATCGTTGTCCGCCTTTTGAACTCCATACCTACCTGCCCATCTTCCATACTGCCCAGTAACGGACTTTTTACGCCTCTGAATTTTGGTCTTTTTCTCTGTTGACTGCCTCCTGAAGACTCGTGGAATCATGCGAGCTCGCTACAAGGGCCCTGCCGGTACCGGCATTTTGGAGATATCTGATGATGCAACAGTTCAGGCCGTCTTTGACGAACTGCGGGCCAAATCCGGCATCGCCAGCTTCAGCATCAAATATGGCCCGCCCATGGCAATGAAAACTCTTGAGCCCAGCCAGGGCGATCAGAATGCTCGATCTCTTGGTCTTCATGGAGAAACTCTCACCATTGTTCCCGAAGAGGCATCACCTGCTCCCGAAGTGCCAACTCAGACGGCTGCTGCCCAACCACGCGCCACGGCATCGCGGCCAGCCAGAAAGAATGAGAGCCCAGAGGATATTAACGTACCATGGCCAGAACGTGAAGGCACATTGCGTGAGTATCGCGACACTGCCATCGCTCTGACATCATCTCTGACAGGAAGCAGTGCTTCGAGTCATGCCTAGCGACAATAGCTGTCTGTTCACAGCCTTTGGTGGCGCCTTGCCGAAGCAGATCCCTGCACAGCAACTAAGGAGGATGATGGCAGATTACATCGTGGAGCACCCAGAAGACTACTCGGAGGTTGTGTTGGGCAGCTCACCAAGCCAATATTGCCGCAGCATCCAGGACCCAGACCGCTGGGGCGGAGGCATTGAACTGAGCATCTTGTCTTCTATTTTTGACATCCAAATTTGCACATTTGATGTCCAGGTTCGTATTCCCTGACTCTTTGCTCCATGGATAGCCCTAACTGTTCTCAAGGCACAAAACCTCATCAACTTTGGTGAGGAGAAGAGGGATCGCTGCATCCTGGTGTACTCTGGCATACACTATGACAGGGTCGCTTTCAGCTACTCAGAATACCCCCACAATGCCCCGTCGCTTCCTCCCGACATGGATCGGACAGTCTGGCCTACAGACGACGATGAGGTGCTTGAGCAGACCCATAAGCTGGTGAAGAAGCTCAATGCAGCCCATTACTACACTGACACAGAGGGACTGATCCTCAAATGTGACGTTCCAGGGTGCGATTGGATAGGCAGTGGTCAGCTCGAGGGGCGGAAGCATGCGGAATTGACAGGTCACGTTGACTTGAGTGAGATCCAGGACGAGGGTGACAATGTGCTTCGCAAGTGTGACACGTTCGGGTGCGACTTTATAGGACAGGGGGATCGGGCGATGAGGCAGCACAGCGCAGACACAGCCCACGAGCGCTTCTCTATTATTCCAGACTGGTGAGATGGATGGATATAGTTAAACGGAGTATGTATATGGGTAGCAAGATCAACTTAACCATTCAACACATTTATGACTTATACTCCAGCGTGGGGATTCGAGGATTGCCCAGCTATGTGGCAAATAATCAAATTGGATATCGGCTCTGTTGGTACAACCTTGATTGCACATCAAGGATTCTATTCCTCCTGGTTCTATTGTACACATTGTACACACACGGTGGCTGAGTGGTTGCTCAGCCTTGGTAATGCCTGACCAGCTGTTTCTATTCCAATACCCCCTGCAAGGGATCCAATGAGCATCCTCCAAGAGCCGCCCAGCCTCAATGTACAGAGGGTTCCCTAATCTTTTCCTGAGTTCCAACGATACTGTGCCGAAGACCTGGGCTGATGAAACGGGACTCCAGTACCTAAAACCTCCAAATAACTTCATGGTACCGATGCTAAGTTGGCTGTGGTGGTTGGACTTGTCCATCCACCGAATGGAAAGTGGCTCAGTTGGTCTTCTCAAGGAGGTCCCGCGTGGGAACCGAATCGATGTTGGCGAGCGACAAATTGAGGAACTCATGCTTGTTTGTCCAGTTCTGTTGGCTTTCGGCATACTCCTTCATCTGCGGGGCAGGAGGTGGAGGATCGGTAATCTTGGTGATCAAGTAGGCCGTTGAGGCCTCGGCGATGCCATAGACAAGCACACCAACAAGGGGGATTTTGACAAGGACGTAGAAGCCGAACCCAAAGCCGAAAAGAACACCTTCGCGGCTGCGGAACCAGTTTCGCTTCTGCTCTTTGGTGAAGTGAACTCGGGCAAAATAGGGCTCAAGGAGCTCTCGCATCAGACTTCTGGACGAGAAGTAGCTCTGGAGGAAAATGACGAGGTACTTTCGAGGTAGGAAGATGCCTGTGCCGAAGATGACAGATGCCGGGCCCAAACCGACTGCATTGTTGAAGGTGTAGAAACTGGCAGCGGGCAGCACGAAGCGGCCAATCACAGGGGCATATGAAAGGGCGAAGACCGCGAGGGAGATGGCGCCCTTGCGGAGGAATCGGTAGAGAAACATCGAAACAGCTTGAGCTGTGCTCTCAGAATGTGTGCTCCCATCAGATGCCCTGTACCCCTTGAGATTGGGATAGTACATGTCTCGAAGCTCAGAAGGGTTATCGTTCTTGTGCTTGCGGACATAGGTCATATCCACCCACTGTAACGACTGCATAAAACTGTGGTGGGTTGGTAAGTGTCCAGATGATATCAGACCAGGGAAAGCTTACAGGTTATCGAGAGTCGGCACTACATAGCGCATGAGGGCCATGAGAAAGAAGGGGACTTGAAGGACATATTCAGCAACAAAGTCGAGGCCACCAACAAGCTTATCATCCCACGTCACGGCATCGAGGGATATGAAGAGCGAGATGAACCATATGAATACTTTTATCCCGATTATCTGACCATGTTAGTGCTGCAAAGCTTCTAGGTGTCTTGAGGTGTGAGCATACCGGAATGGCGATGACGAGCCTAATCGCGAGTCCTGCAACGACGGCTATGGCAACTTGACGATAATGATCGGTGGTGAAGAGTGCTGGGTTCTGAAGTGCTCGATGGGCTGTGCCATAGTGTTAGCTTTACCAACTGTGGAAGAGCCGAATCTGAGGCGTTGGATGTCAGAACGGTACTTGCCTCCCACCAAGGTCAATTGAGCTCCCCGAATTATGGCATTGAAGTCAAAGTGGGACAAGTCAAACTTCTCCTCTAGCTTCTCCTTCAGCTTGTCCTTATCGACTTGTATCTTATCGGAAGACGACATTTTGGTTGAGAAAATAGGGCTGGTCTCGGAGCGAAGCTACCAACCTGACACACGACCCTGCTTCGGTAGAGCTTATGATATCTCAAAGTGGCACGATGTCAAGGTGTCAGAAGGTGGGGTTTTGCCTCCGATAGTAAAAGAGCAAGGGATCTCAACGAAGCTGTCAAGGGCGTAGAGTGTCTCAAACTCCGAACCAAGTCATAGATTGAGGAAAGATATTCAGGGACTTGCTGGGGCAGGCTGAGTGTGAGATGTCGAAACTGTTTGGAATGTTGTGACGTGGATGTATGAGACCACAAGGTGACGTAAGTGTTCAGAGGCAGCTTGCTTGCTGCAGATTGGTTGGCCCTGGAGCTTCAGCTATCCACTGAGTTGCATGTGAAAGGTGATGGATGACCAGTGGCAGGATGAGCTCCTGAGAAATGTATTCTCGGGAAAGACCACAGGCGTTTAAAATTCGCCAGAGACATGGGTCTCGGATATCGCTCTGAGTGCTTCAATGGGATGCCTCACTGATCACGGAGTACTCTACTCGCTCTCCAGGCGCGTCCATTTTATGAAGATCGCATCTGGTTGGTGTGTCCCACTCGTCGCTGGTTGGACAGCATACTGCGCCTAAGTGGTGTTCGCAGCGGGTTATGCAAGCTCTTGTCACTCCCGCGTCTAGCATCTCGTCCAATACATTGACAATAATAACATGGAACCATTTCAATAAGTCCATCTATCATCAGTTACAACGTACGATTTGTT
Source organism: Fusarium piperis (assembly GCA_027886205.1). Lineage (NCBI taxonomy): Eukaryota > Fungi > Ascomycota > Sordariomycetes > Hypocreales > Nectriaceae > Fusarium > Fusarium piperis. Next base: position 40,499 of record RZGM01000139.1, on the reverse strand, counting down.
ATACGATTTGTTACAAGTCCGTGAACCTAGCGGCTAATAAAACTCCTCGCCTTCGGCAGCCAAACAGAGCCTATGCACAAAGGTCTCAAGCATTTCCAGGAGTAAATAGCCTAGCCAGATTGAGCTACGGGTAGGCGGGATCTGCGGACCTTGGAATGTCAAGGGAGATGACTAAGTTGCTTTTTTAGCTTCTCCAGGATCCCCCAGTCCACCTGCCCGCGGTTCCTGCGTTGAGGAAGGACAAGAAGGGTGGGTTTCATCTTAGCCACCTTGCGACATCGAAGTCGTTCGATGAACATAGTGCCCCATCGCCCTGCGTTGAGGAATCTTTCTGTATCCGGCGTTGCCCCCTCCTCCTTGCCTTTCCAGTTGTCTAGCAAATCCTCCCTCGTTGGCCGGTCAGGGGGGACAGAACACGACAACCTCCTCACGACGCGACAATCTCCCGACACGACCATCATCTAGATCCCCTTCGGCGACGTCACGCAATTATGAGGGGCGGCTTCGACCCGGCCCGTCGAGATGCCTGAGTTGCAACCAGGCCAAGGATTCCTATGCGCCACTGCAAAGACGACTACACATCATCACCATCATGGATGATTCGACGCACCCTCGGCCCTACCGGGTCCCTCGACGAGTTGCGACCGCACCGATTCCTCTACGAGCGGCCATGAATGCTGGTTCTCCTGATCCAGACAGCTTGGTCGAAACACTTTATAACCATCCCAATGCCAAAATCATTTCCTTTACAGCCTCTGGGAGAGCTCTCTCGAGGAGCCCTGGAGGACCCGATGACGAACCAGGCACCCTGTCGTGGTCCTCACAACTGGAGAGAACCATCGCCGTTGGTAAGTCCCCGACTCCCCAAAGGCTTCATAGTCCATGCTAATTCGCTTTGCAGGTCCATTTCGTATCTACAGAGCCCCCGGATCCGTCGCCTTCTTGAACTGCGGTTCTGCCCTACAGCCCATTTTGCCCAAAAGTCAGTGCTGGTGCATCGACGAAGTGAACAGCAAATTCGTTTTGCAGATTCGACGACCCAATTACTGGAGGATAGAGCTTCCTGTCCAGGACCCCGAGGATCAGACCCTGGCTGAGGCGCTGAGGGGAGTATTTGACAAAATCCTCCAGTTCGAGAAGACCGAATGTCCATTCAAACGTTCGTTTACGGTCGATCTACCAGAACGCCCCCAGACACCGGTCACGAGGAGACCTTGGACACCCGTGCAACGATCGCTGCCTGTTACTCCAGCTTTTGATTCAATGTCTTCAGTAGGCTCCCGGCGGTCTTCTTTTGTTGGAAGAGCGTCCACGCCTACACCCCTAAGCAGACCCTATCCTGACTTTTCAACAAGTCCTTTATCAAGTCGACCTACGAGCTCGGCATCCTGCGCAGCCTCTTATCCCCAACTACAAGTGCCCAAGTCGAGGTCCAGGGCTCAGACCAACATTGCACAGCCCAACGATGATGTCCATGCATCCATGTTGGGAGACGCATCGGAGTCACGACTTCGTAAACGATCTCCGTCTCCAGCCCTCATGCCCTCTCTTGCCGAAAGGGCCAGCCCTAAACCACTCGACGCTGTATTGGAACGGCCGGCAGAACCTGATTCTTCAGACCCCTTTCAGCCCAATTCGTCCCGAATATTGTCGGAATCGCCCTCGATCAGCGTAGCCAGGCACGTCGAAATGATAGATGCTATTCCGAGGCCCGATGTTGGCACAAAGAAAGTCGACAGATGCCCCTCATTCTCTAGCGAGGCTTACACAAACTCATCCGACGGTGGATCACCGCAGTTCTCTGCAACCTCTGTTTCGGACGAACCATCAGTATACGAGCTTCATGAAGGGTCAGGATATCGAGGAGGCCGTATGAAGGCCCGACTTCGACGGACTGCTGGCTTCACAATGTCGCGGTCAGTCACCTTGCCACCACATTTGATGCTGGCTATGAATAAGCCTTCTCCATCTGAGAATATTACCCCCCCAAGTAAAGAACCTGAGCACCCAGAAGCCGGGTCGCACCAGCCCGACAGCTTGGATAAGGCCGACAAGCAACCTACTGTCGAAAAAGACGACAAGGTCGAACCTCAGCATCGACGCCGCGACAGCGAGGAGTCGTTTCACAGTGTTGAGTCCTGGCATTCTTCCAGTGCGCCTGTACCACTATCTCCCCTAACATCTCAGCCGGATTCTCCCATTGAGGAAATCCATGAGGAGAGGGAGGACCACAAGACTACCACATTGTTGAGTCCGCTTCTCGAGACAGACAAAGCTTTAGAAAGCGCAAGCAGCTCCGGAATGCCATGTGCATGGGAATCGGACTCGGACTCGGACGACAATGTTTCGGTGCCATCTAATTCCGCACCAACAACCTCAGACGGAGACTCTAACACTAGTGCACTACCTCGGGATGCCAATGGCGAATCAACGCCTCCATCCCAATCCCAGCGTCCGGCCGCGAGGCACCGGGCCACTACAAGCAGCATTTCAGTAAGGCGACGCCCGCTATCTCCACTGCCCTCGGCTGCGAATCTCTTTACACCACCGACGGTGTCGACCACAGAACGAAGGACGTACAAGAGCAGACTGGAAACTGTGAAGAACCTGCCCATGGCCATCATCGCCAAGACTTGTGAGATGATAATTGGACCCCCAAGCCACCTTATCACTCTCATGCTTCAGGTTGCGGCCAAAATTGTTGCCGGCCAGTGGAGGGGCCTGGTATATGGGTACGGCGACGATGGCGAGCAGATCCCCGTTCAATGGGACTATTCAGAAGGGGACTTTAGTGACTGGAGCGACGATGAGCCGCACATTGGCTCCCACCACGATCACCATGGGCACTATAGGCCTCATGGACATCATGGGCACCGGCGCCATAGCAGCCATACCATGCACGGCCATGATAAGGAGGAGGCAGCCACAAAGGACGCAACGGCCGAATCCTCAGACGACAGCCGAAGCTGGGGGGTGGACTGAACAACAGGTCAACTTGAGCGACACGGACCATGAGTGGTAACCTGGAGGAGGATATTAATGAAACTGTACTATGAATATGTGAGGACTGGTTGCCCCAGTCGTGTACAGGACCTGTAATTCTAGAGATGGATGTTTGGTGGGGGATACGGAATGGAACTAGCCGGCGTTGAATGTTGCGCTTGAGATATATGGATGGAGTTCCAGCTTTACGCTCTCTTTCTCTCATTTTCATGGAATCTAAGCATGATAACAGAATATTAGCAACTTAATGCACATGAGTAACCGAGAATACTGTGGGAGTGATAGGCGCCTCCATATCCTTTCCGTGGTCATGATGCCACGCTGCGAATGACAGACCAAACCCCTTTGAACGGCCAATTCTATGGAATAATGGCTAAAGCTCCCCGAGTGGTCCCGAACGTGTATCGTATTGACCGTGATCAAAAAGCGCCAGCTTCTGAGTGGTCTGTTTTGCGTCGCTTCTCGGATCGACAATTTGAGAGGCTCATTGTTCAGGCAATGCGAGAGATACGGGGAAAACGAGAGTCGCGAACCAAGTATAGGATTGGGAGAAATGAGTATCTCTACAGCTAGAAGATGCGCGAAAGTACATATCTGGGTTCGGTGTGGTACTTGTAGCTGATCTGCCTGGACCCGCCCACCTGGAGATCGTATTCCTCGCATCCAACGCGATTGGCCACGAGCGTCACAGGGCTGAAGAAGGGCTGAATTGGGGATGATACTGCGAGTTGGCACTTGATATTGGGGTTGGTTTGAGGGCTGATTCTCTGATCATGGCTGGCTATATAACTAGATAGAGTTCCCTTCTCTTGGCAGGGCAGAACAGTCAGTCTTCGCTTCATCATTATCGTGTTGAGTAACGGTCCAAGAATTCTGGCCGAGTCCTCTGTGTACCTAGTTTGAAGACTCGGGTTCGATCCGACACTCGATTGACATCATGTCTGACGGAAAATACGGCAAGTTTACACTACTTGGCCCGTCTGCTTTGGAGTGACTAACATTATGTCCATTAGTGGATGGAAGCTACTGGTTCTACGCCCCCAACAAGGGCGCCGCCATCTTCTTTTGCCTTGCCTTTTGCGCTTCAGGATGCATTCATGCATGGCAGTCTTCGTAAGTGGCATTTCCATGATACTGAGTGATTGAAGCATGGAAGTTTGTGATTCTGACAATTAGATAGGCATTATAAGTGCTGGATATTGACGCCCCTGTTCACCTTTTGTTGCCTCCTATTCACCGCCGGCTTTGCCCTCCGCGAGTATGGAGCGTTCCACTACGACAACCTCAACATCTTCATCGCCAGCATTTGCATCACATACGCTGCCCCGTACGTCACCCATTATGCCGATGCTGTTCAACAAGACTGACATGTGAAACAGACCGCTCCTGGAGCTGCAGAATTACCACGTCCTTGGCCGTATCTTGTACTACGTTCCCTACCATTCACCGATTCATCCTGGGCGAGTCCTGACGACTTTCGGCTTCGTTTCCGGAATCATCGAAGCCCTCAATGGATGGGGTGCTTCTTATTCGGCCAACCAGTCTCTGTCTGACAAGGAGATCGAGACGGGCCATGCACTCATCAAGACCTCATTGCTTTTGCAAGTCATCGTTGTGGTGCTGTTCATAATCCTAGCGATAGTATTTCACCGCCGATGCATCTCGAATGGCATGAGAAACGACCGGCTTAATAACTCGCTCGTCACGCTCTACATAAGCACAGCACTAATCCTGTCGCGAACCATCTATCGAATTGTCGAGTACTTTAGCGTGGCAGAGCTCCGATACGGCCCTGGCTTTGACCCTTCGACGATAAACCCTGTTGTCCGGTACGAGTGGTTCTTTTACGTGTTCGAAGCAGCCGTGATGCTGATCAACACCGTCATGTTCAATGTGCGGCACCCACGACGATATCTCCCCAAGAGCAACAAGATCTACCTTACCCCAGATGGTGTTACCGAGGTGGAAGGGCCCGGGTTCAAGGATCCTAGGCCATTTTTGCAGACACTGGTTGACCCATTCGACATCATTGGGTTGGTGACAGGCAAGGGTAGGGAGACGGAGAGGTTCTGGGAGACGAACGATGATATGACGACGAGGGATAGCGGTAGAACCAAGCCAGATGTTGAGAATGTCTAGGAGCAAGGATTCACGGCTGTGGGATGCAAGTGTTGTCAGACTAGGGGCGTTGGATGGTGAGTGGAGGATGCTTGTTCTAGGGAGTTACTGTTCACTGTAAGCTCGCGGATACCCGTTTTCATTGTCGTATATAGAACGAATCACGGTTTTTACAAGCGGTCTGTATGTTTCCCTTGCAATCAATGACCTGCATTCTATAACCCCTCGATGATTTAGCAAGCGAGGTTGAATAAGTACCTGAAGTCGGCCGCTCCTTGCCCAATTTCCGAGAAGTCCACGTGCGAGATCCATACTGCCAGGCGCATTCATAGCCCCAGCCGCATTATCGATGACAGACTGCGCACTAAGACTAAGAATAGGTGGGTGGTCGTGCTTTTTGGTCCCCGAACTGGGAGGATGCTGCGCACAGAGGAACAGTCTGCCTAGGTACCTGACGTGAGACACATTTATAGTGAGACTAGCTTGTGCCTCCTTTGCTAAACTCAGCCATGGAGTTTGGAGGGAAGGATGAGAATCAGAAAGAAGAGGGATAGGCTCGATATACGAGCGGGTTCATCATGTGTTTATGTTTGATCAAATGGGTCTAATGCCAATGCAGATTGCAGGACACACCAAACAAACCCGCCATGAAAGCTCCGGGTAATTGGACAAATCAAAAGAGAGATCCTTCGAGCAGGATTGACCATGGCCAGGTTGCAGCTATACTCGAGACACATCCCTGATCCTCCAAAGGGGGCAGCATGATGGCTGCGACAGGGAATCAGAGCCTTCGCTTCCAGTCGGCTAAGCAAGAAGCTTGGTGAATCTGCAAGCCAGTGCTTAAATCTGCTTGTTATGCGTCTGCTGCCGCGCGACTATTCGTCTCATAACCACAGTGTTTCATCAAGGGTGGCTACATATGCAGCGGTCAACCGGACGAGTACCCGGGGAAACAATTCTAGAATGAAGCAGGCGCGACCATGCTGTTGTAAGCACCACGCACCTACTAGCCCAGGCTTATTCTTCCTTCTTCCTCCTTGCTGTATTACTGTGCAAGTCAACATCACATCGACCACCTCCGCCACTCTTGCACTCACTCGTTAATCTCACCTCGGCCAAAAATAACACAACCAGAAGAAGGGCGTCTCCCTGCCCGGGAATGCCTTCGCCACAGCCTGCGGCCATACTACGAGCCTCGATCATCTCTAGCGCATCCGTGGCGGGGGGCCCTTGCACCCTGAGAGGGGGATCTGCCAATTACCGTCGGGCCTTCGCTCATCACGCAGCCAAAACACAGCTCAGCTGAGAAAGGCAAGCCTCTCTGTCTTCGCCACAAGTCTCGACTTCTTCCCCCGTGTAACTCACCCCAAACACTCAGGTGGGCTTGCTGTCCTACCGCTTGCTTGAGTCAAAGCGGGGAGCTATTGAGATATTCACTCAGTGTTGATTGATCAATTCTCTTCAAGGGACGTCACTTCCAGCACGACGACACTGTGCCACCACAAAACGCCAAGGACAGATCCTCGCCCCCCCTGCTCGTGGGATCCCCTAGCTCCTTCAGGTCTCCTCTAACAGGCTCCGCCGAAACAGGGGACTCCCAAAAGTACCCCCCTCCAGGCATGTGCAGAGCTGGTGCTGGTGCTGGTGCTGTATCATGATGTGCCCGACCGTGGGCACTGACAGACAGACCATCTCTCTCAGCTTTTCGTGGTCAGGTGGCAAAGCAAGGATTAGATCGTTCCCTCTCTGGTCTCCATGTCGGGCTTGAGACTAGAAGCTCCTTGCCATGCCATCCATTCCAAATCAAAAACACTTGGCCATACTTGAGCAGGGCTTCGCCCCCGTCTCTTGCCCTCGCCCATTCTTTCGGTGTCATAACCTTATTGACCTGTCTCGGCTTGTTTGGGCACGGGAGCGCGATCACACACTACTTGAGGCGGAGAGCAACTCTAAGCCTCACTTCTGAGTAACAACCAACTGCATATCTTCATCTCACCACCCTGCCAACGACTCTGTCGTTCTCTTATCTTTCTCCCTCTCTTCTCTCCGACCATCTCAAATACCCCACGCCCTACCTATTTGTTGGGACCACAGCGTATACCTTGATCCTTTCTTTATCTCTTGGCTCATTGATACTCGCCCCCTCACTGAACATTCCTATCGACACGACCAGTTCACTCCCGAATTAACACTCCATCGCCAACCGTTCTAGTCCAGGTCTTGCTGAAGACCTTCTTCTCTCATTCATCTAACTATCTTCCCTCCATCCGTCATCATGGGGGACCGACCTGCCGTCTACGTCCACTTCGAGCTTGGAGTGTCATGGCCCAAGCATCTGTCCAAGGATCGCCACATCACATACATCTCAAAAAGCATGCGGGATCGAGCAAACCAATTCCCTCGACAACTGCCTCCCGTAAACACCAACTACCTCGCTGCACCAACACAGTATCAGGTCGCCTACCAGCCAGTCCCCCACATCCAAGAGCCCCAGTCCCGGCCACCACATCAATTAACCTACTACACCAACGAGATACCACCCAACACCTACAACAGAGACCCGGTAACAGCAGCCCCGACACAGATTGCCCAATACCAGCCATACCAATACGCCCAGCAACCGCAGCAACACTATATCCATGAGTATTACGCGCCAGTAGCACCAGTGCAACCACTGGTGGATGAGGAAGAGGTTCGAGGGAGTTCAAGGTCGATGGGCCGAAGCTCACACGAAAGGGGCAGGTCAGCTCCGCCTCCATTCAACAGCAGTCCCTGGGACGCCGGTTCAAGCTCCAACGATCAGGGTGTGCCTCAACTCTGGAAGGCCTTGCCGGCAACCCCGAACCAGTACCGCCTCGGGGAGGATGATATGCCCTGGTCTACGTGGAATTATCCTATGGGGTATAATGAAAACGCGGATGAAGGCGACGACGGCGAAAGAGGCGAAACCCGTTCCCGCGAGGCCAGTATCCGAGCGACTTGGGGACCCGAATTCCCTGGAGAACCCGTGCGTCGCCCCGAATCAGATGATCGGCAACGAGGCAAGGCCAAAGATATCCAGTCTCTTGCCACTGCTCTAATGACGGTAGACAACGGCTTCGAAGACCAGTGGTGGTACCAGGGGCCTCGGCTTGTCAACCTTCATGGAACTGTGTTTGTGCCCACAGCAGTTCCCAAGTCCAGTTTTCACCCGGATTTCCAACAAGGCTCCGTTGGATGGGCTGTATCTCGGGAAGAGGAGATGCGGCAAAAGGATATCCAAGAGCAATACCAACGGCAGCAGCAGAAAGAGCAACTGCAGAAGCAGAAGCAACATCTCCAGCAACTAAAGCAACACCAACAGCGACAGCTTCAACAGCAGCAACGACAGCAGCAGCGACGACAACAGCCGGAATCCTTCGTACCATCGACCCCATCTTTCCAGGTTGTGTCGCCCCGGTCGAGCGTCGCCGATATTGTGTCGCCCCTGAGCGAGTACCCGAGTCCTTTGTCGAGCTATGGAGGCCTTCGACGCTCATTGACCACAAGGTCCGACGAGCTTCACATGTAATAGATGGGACATCTATTGCATAGAGCCGTGATGTTCATTACTATTAGTCATACCACAACAGGTTCAGTTGTGAGGAGGATGAGGGAAGATCTGAATCCCCCTGATCTACATGAGGAAGCATGGTAGCATAATTGTGCATGGGATTGGCGTTGATGGGGATTTTCAAGTGCCTCTATGAATGAATTAATCAAAAGCTGCCATCTATTCGATGGCTTATTTATCGAATGCATTGAACCTATAACATATTCCCCGCGGTGTGATATGAATTGCCCTCTTTTCATCTTTCTATTACACGTGATGATAGGACTGAATAGTAACTTGGATCATCTCTTGAGAGTGATTTCGCCTATAGATATAAATTAAAGGAATAAATCTATAAAAGTCTTATATATTATAACATGTCTTTGTAATTAAAAACCAATGCTATAAGCTAAGCTTTATATAAGCATTTTTAATTATTTATTTAAAATTATAAGAATCATGGAGAGGTTCTAACTCTTGTCATAACAAATCCTGATCAGCTCATTCAAGACATCAATACACCACTGACGACGTACAACACATCATTCATTCAATGCCGCCCTCAAGGGCCGCATCTATTAATCATTATTCTTCCGCATGGCTTCCAGCCACTAGATACACATTGAACCCAGAGTCCCGTCTTTTGCCTATATACAAGCCGCCCAGCCACCCTCGCTTGCGGGCCTGGCTCAGCTTGGTGCGTCCACAACATCCTTCAACGTAGCCCAAAGAATTGCGAATCACTTCTTGGATGTGCAACGTCCCCCCGAAGCGTCATGATTCATTTCTTTCGAGTCTGAAAGCTTAGACCGCCTTGTTGCTCGTCTTGCGAGTCATAACCTTAGTAATAGCATGTCGGATCGTCACACCAGCCTTCTCAATGTCCTTCTTGGACAGTGCCGACGTGATGCAAATCCTCAAGGCGGGCTGGGCATACCACGCACCGTCCTTGGGCTTGATGGCATGCGAGAATGGCTGAGTCTTGGTCCTCGTGATCATGACGCCGTTGGCGAGGGACTACATCTCAGTTAGTATACACTTGTCAGATCTCGTAAACACGGGGGACATACTTCTTCCACGCAGTCCAACAAGATACGCTCCTGATCCTCGAGCTCTAGCTTGCGCGCAGCCACAACCTCAGGCTTAAGGGTAAGAAGCATGACGGGGTTCTCGACGGAACTGTTGCAGACAACCCAGTCGCTTCGGGGGTCCAGCTGCGCCTTCATGGCCTTGATGTTCTCACGGCACTGGGTCAGGATATCGGGGTTGGACTGGAGCAGGTTCAGCGTCTCACTGGCGGTCACGGCCAGCATGGCAGGGAGGGCGGCAGAGAAGGTGTAGGAAGAAGAGGTGATGCGCTGATGCTCAACCACATCCTTGGGACCGGCACAGAAACCGCCACCGGCACAGAGAGGTCCAGCGAGAGAGCCGATAATCATGTCAACCTGCTGAGGGTCCACGTTCTGGTCCTCAGTGATGCCACGGCCAGTACGTCCAAGAACACCAAAAGACCAAGTCTCATCCAGAATGACACGAAACTTGTGCTTCTCCTTGAGCTCAACCAGACGAGGCAGATCGATAGAGTCACCGGACAGCTCAAACAGACCCTCAGTGACAACAAAGCGGCGGGTGAGCTTCTTAGCCTTGGCCTGCTCCTTAACAACAGCCTGCATGACACGCTCCAGATCGTCCATGTCGTTATGCTCGTACCAGCGGATGTTGCTTCGCGACGACTCAAGGCCCTTGCGGATGGAAAAGTTGACGTTGCGGTCAGCGATGATGACGTCGCCGCGCTTGCAGAAGGAAGGGATGACACTCGAGATGGTGCTGAAGGCCTGGGCGTAGACGATGCAGCCCTCGGTGCCCAGGTAGGCAGCGATGTCGGCCTCGGTCTTCATGTGGACATCCTGGGTGCCGTAGAACTGGGGGGGTCCACAGGGGCCGACGCCGTAGGTGCGCAGGACCTGGATGGCCTTTTCCTTGATCTGGTCGTTGGCGTTGAAGTTGTAGAAGTTGTACGAGGCGAGGTTGGTCACGGTCCGGCCGTTGGAGAGCTTGGACTTGGGTCCCGTGGGACTGTATGTACGCATTAGCTTCGAGTGCTACATCGTGATGACCGATAGGAGGTGATGCTCACCCGACGAGAACGGGAAGTCGCTCGCTCTCAGCCACCTCGAAAGGCGTCTGCTCAGCGACGAGAGGCTCGGGAGTCCACTCATCGATCAACTCCTCAATTTCCTACCGCACATTAGCAAGCAGCCCCTTGTATCGTCCATGCCATGTTTCTTACGTCCTCCCTGAGCTTGACAAAGTTCTCCTTACGTGTCGAGTAGGAAGGCGACAGGAGGTAGCGAATAAAGTAGAGCAGCAACACCAGCTCAATAGCGGATCGCACGGGGTCGTTCTGGTAGCTCGACTGGATGTAGCGGGTGAGGACGGCAGAGCCGGGCACCTTGTGAAAGTAGACAAGCGCCTTGTCGACGCTCTCGCTGACGCGGGCCTGGAGGGCGTCGAGTTCCATGGCTGCGAATGCCTTGCTGGATGATGGGGGATGATATGTATCGGTCGATGCAGGGCGATTGAAAGGCAGAGTCGTATCGTCTTCAATTTCAGCGTCGTTGAGATGTCCTCTTCATGTGCGTGGTTGGAAAGTCGAAGTGCGCATTTGAGTGTTGACGATTAATTTTAGCGGTGATGGCTCGACTCTTCCAGGGGCCTCCCGCTAAAAGCCCGTCGGGGCGTCATTGGCTGGCCATTGACATCAATGTCGGCTGCCCATCTATCCATCAGCGCATAAGGATAATGGCTAATCATAATTCTTTAATAAGAGGCATATTATTCTTACCTCACTTTCGCCTAAGATAAAATATAACTATCATAAAGTCTTAGCAAGGAGTACTTATATACTATCTATTAACTACTAGAAGGATAATACTAGGGCGAGGTATGGCTTAGAGGTCCTTGTGCACTCATAGGATTTAAACAGGGGCTTAGGCATACCCAGCGCTGCCTCACTAAGAAAATGGGGGCATTTCTGCTTTGAGATTACAAGTGATTTCCATCAATTCAAAGTGGCATGGAGCAAATATCAATCAAGCTGTTTCATACTTTTAATAATAGCACAAGTCACTACGGAGTAGGCATAGGCGCAACGGCAACTCGTGCGCGAGGAACGAGGTGCGTCAGGCGAATAGATACTCCTATAACTCTTCTCATGTATGGCTGCTTTATAATCAAATATTTAAATTCAAGTTGGAGAATAAAACCATCATGAAGATGGGCAATGAATATATAACCTCTCTCATCCATTCGGATAGGCTGAGAAAGATGAATGGTTAGGCAACGACCCCAAGTTGTAGACAATACACATGACAAGCAGTGACGACATCAATTAATGATGGAGACGCTACAAATCCCTCGCTTATGTCTTGGAGGCCTTCGACTTGAAACAATGATAACAGGGGCAAATATTCCGGATGCCCCGGAATTAAAGGGCACCCCTGACGTTGACCTCATCTTAGGATACTCATGGTCACATCACATATTCATCACTGAAATACAGTATTGTTCAACATTATTTGCATTTGCGTCTAAAAAGTGCCATGTGTTTTTTCTTTCATTGTACACATTAGAATGAGGTAAAAAATGCGCCTTCCCTCCAAAACAGATCTCTCAGTCCAGTTCAGCCAGCGAAAGCCTGGTCTGGTTCGTCTCCTCATCCCCTGTCTATAAACTTGATCATGTGCAGTGCAGGACCAAAAGGAGATAACGAAAACATGAACCCCTTGCAATTTCTTTAACTTTCGAAAAACAGCAATAGAACCGAGGAAAAGACTTTGACTTTGGATGCGCCCATGAATGCATGCAACCCGCTGACAGCCACGCAATCGTGGGCCTTGTCCAAAAGCATAGACTCTTGTCTTTTCAAAGGTTGGGGGGCGAACTCTGTTGCCCCCTGATTCCACCACTTAAAACAGCTTGATCCTGCCCGTGGCAGAGGCTTCGGCACCAGTCGTCTTGGACTTGCCAGCTCCAGTGTAACCTGGCATTCCAGTACCAGTCTGCTGCGTAGTGTTGGTGTTGTCGTGTTTAAGATCCGTGGGCTGCACCAGGTTGAAGCCGAGGCCGCCCAGTGACGACGAGATGGTATCACCAATGTACTTGCCAGCAACTACCGGTCCGACAATCAGCGCGATGAACACAACCAGCAGGGTGAAGTAGAGGATGGCGTAGCGGATCACGCGTCTGCGGCGAAGCTTGGACTGCTTCATAGAGTAGATGGGAGGTCGAATTTGTCGACTGTTGCCATTGTTAGTCTATGCCAGAGCAAACCGTTTGATAGAAACGTACCTAGGACGAAGCCAGAACAGCATCATGGAATGCAGCATGTCGACCTTGGGGATCAGGATGACAGGGGCCATGAAGAAGAGGAGCCAGTGGCCCAGAATGAAGTCGGCTGAGAACATAGACAATTCAGTAATCTTGCACAGGAATTCTCGGGCAGGCTGAGAGATGCTGTGCCATCCCATCGAGTACCACTTTCCTGTCCAGAAGGCAATGTTGGACGTGTCCGACTTGAACTCGCGAGTCAGAGCCAAAGTCACGATAAGCTTGACAAAGAATCGCTGGATCGCAGTCGCGGCGATCATTCCAGCCATTGTTCGCGAAAAGTTGAAGCCCTCAAGAACAAACATGCCCAGGAAAGAGATCAGGAGGAAGATGACTGAGGTGGCATGCGCAATACCAGCAAGGACGCTACCAAACTTCTTGCAGCACATGCTGAGCACTGGACCCATACAGCAGGCCATGCCGAACATAGCGGCAAGCACACCTGCGTTGACACCAATGGGAGCGAACGAGATGACGAGGAGTCGAATGAGCGAGTCAGTCGGCTGGATCCTCGTCCTGACATCATCCGGCTGGATTCTAGCCACAACACCAGTCTGAGCGTTGATGAACAGATACGGAAGAATCGTCACAACAGCCAGCATCAGAGGCGAAAAGATCTCGCTGAAGAAGATGTTGGCAATTGGAGCTCGGGGGACATCAGCTGACATCTTGGCCGAGGGGTCACCCAGAGTCTTGCGCTTGTAACCCGTAATGCGAGTTCGCGAGAGTCGGCAGTAAGAGATCCAGGACGAGGCATGGCTTCGAGAGTTGCCACGTGAGAGCCAGCGCAGGTAATCTCGGTAGTCGATAAAGAAATCGTTCCAGGCAAATTGATGAGGGTTGTACAGGAAGGGCGAGATGGTCAGGGCCAGCAGAGTGACCCAGAAGTAGGTGAGAACACCCTTCCAAACAGTGAGCGTCGCAAAGAGAAGCATCATTAGAAGTCGGGCTCCAAAGTAAATGGCAGGGCCTGCGAATCGGGAGTACAGGACACCAAAGGGAATTCGAGCTGTGGCGAAACCACGACCGGTACCAATGTATCGCGCACCACCAAACGAAACATTCTGCTGCACAGAGTTCGCGTAGATCTGACAGACGAAAACTTCGAACATGAGAGAGAGCGACGAGAACTGCTTGGTGAGACGGAGAGCAGCGCGCCAGGCACCACGTTCCATGCACTCCTGGACAATGAGAGGGATGAATGAGAGAATCAGGACGAATAGAATCGACACAACGCATCGGTAGATCCAGTCCGTGAGCGCCTCAGTGTTGGCACAACCAGTGGGGAACAGAGGGTCGGTGATGGGGACGTCTCGGTTGTACCTGCAAGGAATGGTCTCATGGCGGAGGGCTCCGAGGTTGACGAGGGTAATCATGAACATCTGGACCGAAAACATGATGAACATGTTGTTCAGGTGGAAACCGGGATGGGCGTAATAGAAGGAGAGGAAACGATCCAGAGGAAGCTGAGTGCCGAGGTAGTAGTACTCGCGAGACAAGAACTGTTCACCCATACCAGTACCAATCTTGGTTGTGAAGTTGAGGACGGAACCGAAACCCAAATCACGACCCTTACCACACTGGAAGTACTCGCATTGCTTGATACGTCCTCCTCGGAGAAGAGCTGTCATACCGGCGTAAATATCCTCGTTCAGATGCAGACCCTTCTGAGCCTTGGAGACACCACCACGCGTCGTCATGAATACACCGTTGAGGAAATCAGGATGGCCGTAATGCAGCTTACCGCCGATCTGAGCCATGGTTCGAGCAAAGAGGGTACCAAATGTCTGCTCCTTTCCGGCGGCGATGTCACCAAGGATACCAATGTTCTCTGAGAAAATATACTCGCGGGCACCGAGGATAGCGACGGGAGACCGGACTTCGTTCTTGACGCCAGGGGTATAGGGAGAAACGTTCTCGGTCTTCATCTCCTCGAATTCAGCAAGAACGCTGCGAATCTTGAGGCACTCCTCGAGATAGTTATCCTGGTTGGCGTCGATGAGTTGGATGTACTCTCCTCGGTAGAAGATGATGGAATGGTTCTGGTTGTCCGACTTTCCGTCACCGAGAATAGGGTTACCAGAGAGCTGAACACGGAACTTGGGTCGACGCATGCCGTTCTCCATGATCTCAGAGTGACCGTCAACCAGAACGGAGTAGAGCTTGGGCTCCTCGCCTTCGGCGGTCGGGGCCTCCTCGTCCAGGTAGGCAATCTGAAGGTCAGGATAAGCACGGAGAAGGAATTCGGCATTCTCCATTTCCTCCTTCTTAAACTTTGAGTAGCGCTGCATGGAGACGACGATCTTAAACTTGCGGCGGGCCATACGCTCAAGCTCACGCTCAAGCTTGTCCGTGTTGCCTCCGAACATTTGAACAACCTCGGGGTTCTCAACGCGGTAGAGAAGCTTGATGGCACGGCTGTAGTTCATGAAACCGGAGATAGTACGGTACAGAGTCTGGAAGCGGAGGGAGGCCCAGATACGGGTGCGGAGAGTGTACTCAGGAGCCGAAGACTTGAAACCAATGCAGTAGAAGGGAAGGTCGTCAATCTTGCTCTTGACGGTGTCCTTCTCGCCCTTGTCGGTCTCGTCGCCGTTGAACTGCGAGGTCTCGTCGGCCAGAATCTTAGTGTCCTTCACAAAGCAATCCCACTCATGGGGGTGAAGCTGCTTGAGGTACTCGAGAAGGGTGACACGGGAGTAGGGCTCGTCCTCACGAATAATCTCACGGAGAGACAGAAGAATCTTCTCACTGTAGTGAGGAATCATGACAGTGAAGGTCGGCATGTTATCGACTGGAACAGGCTCTGGCATAGGGGTGGACAGAGACTGAGCGAAGAAGGAAATTCGGCGCTCAGCTTCGCTGTAGGTAGGGAAGAACTCGGTCTTGAAAGAGTGGTCTTCCTGCGAGACGAAGAAGGTAGGGGCACGAAGAGTTCGCTTCCCTTCCTGCTCCGAAGGAACCTGGTGATAGAGCAGCTTCTGAACGTGGTCGATTGCGAGGAGATGCTCGCGATACATGGAAATGACAATAGCGTTCCAAATCTGCGAGATTAGAACCTTGGGCTTGTACTTGATCTCCATGTCGGTTGTGGCGAGGACCTTGGAGTAAATGCGCTTGGGCAGGCGAGAGAAGATGTTCCTCCAGGGCGTCCAGATAGAAGAACCGATGTAGAAAGATCGGGCAACCGACATGAGTGTGTTGAGCAACACATACCACAGATAGGTATCGAGGAAGAAGAAGATGACATCGGTGAAAGCCATCAGAGCCAAGACAACGGTGGGATGCCACTTGCAGAGTTCTCCCTTGAACAGTAGGTTGTCGCCCAGGCAGCTGTCGACGTTCATGATGGCCAGGTATCGGACAGGGTCACGGAAAGAAAGAATCAGATAAACGTACGAGACGCCCAGCTTGATACCGAAGACGGCAGCCCACAATCCGTAAGACATGGCCATGTCATTTCCCTTCAACACAGGCCAGCTGGCAGTGAAAGTCTGGCTGGCTACATAGCGACGAGTCTTCGTGCTCAAGTAGCTGCCGAACAGTCCACCGAGTGGCATGATAGAGAAAAAGATGAACGTGATGACAGCGATGATGAAGTGGACGATACCAACAATAGATAGGATGCTCTCCTCGAGCATACTCGAGAATCCAAACACAAGAACACCGGGGGCGACGTTAAGGACGAAGACCAGGAGGATGAAGAAGAATCGCTTCATCAAATGCTGAGCACCAGCCCAGCGTCGAGGAACGTAGGCCCATTCAGCGATGGTCGCGACAAGCTGGATGAGCGAGGCAATCGCACCACCGAAACCAACAATAGAAAAGGCCTTGCTTCTCGGTGGAGACTGGTTGACTTGCTGCTCATAGTTCTTGACAAGGAGAGTCGGTGCGTTGTGGGAAGTGTAGAACCAGAACATGGTCAGATGAATGATCCAGATACGGTTGAAGTTGACGATCAAATGGAACCAAGAGCGAGACTCCCTGTACGTCTTAAAGAAGCACTTCTTCCAGTTCACGTCCTTCAGCTTCATGTATCGCTCGGCGGGAGGCACATCGATCAGCTTGCTCTTATCCTGCAGGACGATGCGGTTAATACCCTCAGGATACCAGAACAGCTGGTTGCAGTCATCGTAGCCGATAATATTTTTGTGGTCACGCTCACGGCGGACATAGACGCCATCGAGAATCTCGTAGCCCTGGTCTCGGAGGTACTGGTACAACGGAGTGATAACGTTGTTAAGATAGGTGAACTCCTCGACCGGTTCAACGAGAGCCTGGCAAGCAGGCGAATTGAGGTAATCGTCGGCGCACTTGAAAATGAAGCACAGACACTCAGGCATGAATCGAACTTGGTTGGCCTCGCCCCAGCATAGGAGGTATAGGGCGATCTGGCGGACACGGTCGTGCTGAGACATGCGGTTCATGCGAGTCTTCCAGCGATATTCGGCGGCCTCAAGGCTGTCGTCACCCTCCAAGTCCTGCAGAGTCTCGGCCTCGTTGGCGGCGGCGGCGTCCTTCTTCTTCTTGCCCTTCTTGCGCTTCAGACCGAGGCCCTTGGCGTTGGCGAAACCAACAGCATCATCGAGGTCGAGGTGAGCAGCAAAGTACCACTTGCGGAAGTTGGCGTTGTCACCACCAATGTAATCGGCGTGGAGCGAAAGAAGAGCCTGGTTAGGGGTCATGCGGGAGGCTCGTGAGTCGAGCAGAATCATAAAGTGGTCATACATGTTGCGCATGCTGTCCCTCTGGAAACCGAACTTGGAGGTCAAGTCGAGAAAGATGTCCTCTACTTCTTCCTTAGACAAGGGGATCTGGGCGTCGGAGGTCCAGGCGGGATAAGGCTCTCGGGAGCGTTGACCAGCAGGGAGGACATTTCCGTAGTCCATTCCATAGTTGGGAGTAGAGGCACCGGAAGAGCGGTTGCCACCGTAGGAGATTTGAGACGAAGGAGGTCGGTAGCCACGCTGGCCGTCGTTGTAACCGTTATAGTTCTCATCGCCTCGGCCATAATAATCCATCTCAGCAGCGCGGGCCATGTCTGATCTCATGGTAAAATCGCTAAAGGTCTCAGAATCCTCCTCGGAGCCATGGCGGCCACCCTGGCCGTTGTAACCCCGATCGTAGTCCTGGTCGTAGTATCCGCCCTGGCCTCCTTGGCCATTGTTATAGTAGTCGTCCTGGTACTGATCCTGTCCATCGTAGTAGCCTCCGTCTTGGTGGTAGGGGTTGTTGGGATCGGCGTTGTAGTAGCCACTGCAAAGCCGTTAGCAAGAAGTGCAAACTCAATTCGAACAGAATGTGGTAGCCTTACGATTCATCATAGTAGCCGTCATTGCGACCGCCCTGGTTGCCGTAGCCCTGGTCATAATACTGATCGTCTTGGTAGTAGGAATCAGTGTTTCCACCTTGGTGATTCCCTCCCTGAGGTTGACGGCCATAGCCATCGTCATACTGGTCGTGGTGACCACCGCCTGGGTATCCCGACATGTTGATTGAATTGTTTTATCTGTAGGGCGCAAAAAGAGTGCGTTAGCATTGTCAAGAATTAAGGTGCAGGCCATGCGCGACAAGAGGCAGAGTGAACCAATAGCAAGAGGCAACCGGAGGCTCATGAGGGTGGATGATGTAGGGGAGACGCTGACACAAAGTGCGACCGCAAGCACAATCGACCACGCAAAACTCACCTCGAGGTACACATGGGGGATAACGGGTTAGGCAGCAGAGAAACCAGGTCGGGTCAGGGAACAACGAGCGTGGCCGGCACAGCAAGACGTTGGATGCAGAGATGTTGTCAAAGGCCGAACGGGCAGTGGTTGTGGCAGGCAGTGCCAAGCGATGGTATGTAGTGTCTCGAATCGAAGGGGGTTGGACCGATCACGTCGCAGCTGGAAAGCGAGCGTGAAGCACCGATTCGAAGAAGAAGGGGCGTCGTCCCAAAGCGGCGAGACTGTGTGAAAAAGAAAAAGCTGATGAAGCCGTAAAAAGAGTGTCGGCGATGCTAAATGCAAGAACAGCAAAGGGGAAGTTGAGCGAGGGTGGTTTTTGGTGGTTTGACCTGGAGCAAGCACGGGGAGGGAGGGAAACGCTGCTTGTCTCGGCGCCGGGTTATCCAGGGCGAGTTTCGGGGCGTGACGATGTGGGGGCGTGTGCGCAAGGAGCAGGGGGCGCAGGAGATTGAACTGGGCAGGATACGGAAAGAGCGACCATCTCCCGGGGATAAGTAATGTGGATGTTAGGGGCCACCGTACTGAGGACTTGGGCTGGCCCGGTGTCCGTGTTATCACAGCGAATATATGGAAATGTACTAGCTAGGGCTTTAATATTTTTGTCAAATCCATAGATGAAATGTTAGAGCAAGAGCACTGTCGAATTGACTTCTAATAGGTCTCAGAATCAGGTGAAATTGAAATCACTCGACGACGATAAGTGAAGTGTCGTCGTTGAGTTTCAGCGGGCTTGCCGCTGTGAGCTTAAAGCTTAGCGGGCGTCATCCACTGTAGCAAATGCTCGCCTGGCGTTATCGCATATCATGTCAAAGTACCGGATACCATCCGATCGACCAGCTGCTCTAACACTACCGGCCTCTCCTTGACCTCCCTCCCTTCAATCAATCAATCCATTGCTGCTGCTCCCTCCCTCTTCCTCCGCTTGTCCTCCCCCTCGTTTCTTTGCACTCCCCCATTCGCTACCTACCTACGTCTTGTTATTGTTGTTTCTCCCCGCGTGTGCTGGGAAACCAAAAACATTCCATCCCGATCCCGTTCCTCGCTCCTTCTTTTCATTCTTCCCTCACTCCATCGATGCGTTGTCCAAACAGTGGATCGCCCGGCTGGTTTCCAGGTTGTCAGCTCCTCGTTCCTTGCTTTCCCATCCCCCCATCTCTGGATCCCAGAGGCCCATCGCCCCTAAACGCGCCCGCCAGTCGCAGCGCAAGCCAGGGGCGTCGACCGGGGGTGCCAGGGGATACGAGCTTCGATTGGTCAGCGGGAGGCTGAGAGCCAGTTTTTAGGGGGTTGGTTGGTCATTTTTAGAGGCGGACACTGCGGGTGCTTCGGGGCCATGGTGCTTGGTGTGCGAGTCCCGCCAGTACCTGGTGGCTACATCATCTGCCCTCAGCTAGCCCTTGTCCTGCTGAAATCTTGCACTGAAATGGCTGAGGCACGACTCCACAGAGTGAGATAGGGCCTCCGGAACCTTCGTTCTTCAAGTATACTTCGAGTACCGTTCAGAAATGGCCAGCCACGCGTCATCATTGGAGCGGAGCGTGCTTCCTTTGCTGGAGCCTCTGGAAGCCTCCACTGGGGGGCAAAGACGCCCCTGAACGGCGCATCCGGATGGTCAAGACAATTTCTGTCATTCGTCTCGTTGACATAGCTGCAGGTTGTTTGTCTCCGAAGAATCAAGCTCAACCGAAGGCTTCTGCAATTGTCGTCAGGGGCTGGCCTTGGTGTGGTGCACGAGACTAACGCGAGGGTTACAGATGAGCAGCCATAAACCGGTTCGACATCCAAGCCTACTTGGTTTTGAACCATATCAGGGCACAGGGCATGCTTGCATGCACGGAGCTATCATCGGCGTGTGTCTGGTGTAGGTTACAAGCAAGACGTTGAATTACACGTGTGTTTCGAGGCCCTGCACTGCAGCACAGGCTGCTTGCTCCCGTTTTCACGGCTACGGCCACATCCGCGAAAGTTCCGGGGTGCGCTCTTTGCCAACTCCGCCGACTCTGTGAAATTGAATGATGGCCTTGTCCTTGCCCTCTGGTGATATGTACCCCTGCAGTATTCCGTGTGGTGGTGGTGGAGAACTTGCGAATTCACAAAACTTAACATCATGCCCCTTTCATCCAGAAGGAAAATAAAAAAAACGGGAACCTGGGACCTTGGACTGGGTTTCTCCAGTCTTGGGAATTACACAGATGCCCAGACTTATGGCATTTGTTTCAGCCTTGAGATGAAATCTCGATTGTTGAGGGGTTGGCGTTTGGTCAAAAGAGGCTGGATGGGCTCCATCATGCAGGAACACGAACATGCATTCTGCATCGCCACGCTCGTGAGACCTAGAGAGAAACGACAGACGACAGGCGAGGCAGAGAAAGATGGAAACATGCCTATGCAAGGAAGAAGAGAGGAAAATGCGGTGATGCTGCGGCAAGGATCCAAGGCGAAGCCACCCACCCGCTGCTGTCTTGTCCAGTTCCATCACGAAATTGGGCTGCATTTGGCTGCACGTTTCCCTCCCGCCTTCATCAGCACAATTACAGCCGATGACGACGCTCGACGCGGCATTCTCAATGCGCCTCTATTAGTTTCTCGCCAGGGCTACGTAGGTACATAATGTTACCACCCCCTCCCTGGTCATTTTTCCACGCGATCCCACAGCGATTCTCGATCCAAATTCCAACTCGGCAGAGAGGCCCGAGGCTGGGCTTTTTCAAATAATAATTTTTTTACTCTCAACGGGTCTAACGTTATCTATTGAGTTTTGGTTCGTCCAACCTCCCAGTCCCAATCTGGCCATGCTGCGATCTCGTATCCACAGCACTAGAAGACCATGCTTTTTGATAACTTCGGCATCTCGACTCGACCGAGCTTCAATGTCCCGCAGCGTGTCAAATAGGTCTGGCGTTCCGCCACCCGTTTACTAGCAACGGACGGGGCTTGTTGGATCAGGCTTGTTCGGTTCGCGCGGGAACTGGGGTCGAGGATGAAGAAGAATGATGACAGGATTGCTTCAAATTTGAGGGAGGAGCTGGTGAGCATGGAGACCTCAGCAGAAATCATTGGTCCCGCGAAGCAGCACACTCTCCTCCGTGCCTGCCTGTACCTCGCAAGTGCCAGCAGAGATCGAGCGATGGTCGATCACCAGTTGGGGCCGGCCCTCTCTTGTTGGCTGAACTGATGTGGCCATTTACTAGGCCGGGCGGGTCCTCACTCTCCAAAAGTGGTCACATCCTTTTCCCCTGTTCCCACTCGCTTCAAGAGGTCCGAAGGATGGAGACGCAGACGGCGCGTGGCCAGGCCACGGCAGCGAAAGCGTCGTTAGCCTTGCCTTGCATGCTTCGGCTCATTTTCAAGACCCATGGCCGTAATGTCTCGAGCGAGTCTTGTATGGATGAGCTTGGTAATCTTCTACGTCATGGATTGCGATCCGTCTGTTGGCTGTGAGTGCCTATCCGTGAAATCTGAGACGTTTCGAAATAGTTGAGCACATAGGTGAGTATCCGCGGGGTCGTATGCGTGGCCTCAACACCATCCCATTGCATGGCTGTTCAGGTGTCTTTGGGCATAGGGTAGCATCAGAGAGTCCTACTTCTGACAAAGGATACTCGTCAAGCTTTCCAAAAATACCATAGATGCGTCTCCCTTTTTCTCTAAAGCCAACCCTAAATACATAAGAAGTACCGGCATTGGGAAAGGGAAGCAAATAAGTAATCATTGGACTGATTTGGCTACCCGATGGTGATTCACTTGATTGGCTACCCATCTACCTTGATTCACGGCTCATATCTAACTCTCAGAAGTAACCCTGTATAACCCAGACTTTGCCTTATATCTTCTCCCTATAATCTATGGTCTCTATTGTACTATGTATGATGAATCGATATCATAGTCTCACTGCCATATTAAACCCGTGTACTGAATATTTCCCACCACTCCGCACATGTGTAAAGAGGACCTCCTTAAAGAGGTTCTATTTCACAGCGGAATTGGATTTTGGCTGAGTAAAAGCCCTTGCAAAGACGCGCATGCGCTGAGACCTCAATTACTGCCTTCTCAGGTTGTTCGTGGTTAGCGAGAGGCTTTGACTCTCCCCACAAGCCTTGGCCTCGTGTTCGAGGATCACGAGTCATCCATTCGGGCTGCTTGGTAATGAAGTGCTCAGGGGTAACTACTGTTGGTCTATTAATAGGTGAGGCATACCTATTTGAAAGGTACGGAGTACATATCTACTATTGCCGTTCCCGTTGCAAATTGGCAGCTTGTGCAAAACTTGTCTCTTGGTTTGGCGTGGTGGGCGCATCATTCATTCCAGTGTCAATCACGTGACTCCGCGATACAGCATTCCTCTTCGGGCCAGTTGCTCTGACAACGCTACCCGTTGTCTCGTGGATGCTGCACACCAACCATGTAGATCACGTAGCAATTCAAGTTTCTTCCCACCCTACACATTTTCGCAATCCATGGCAGAGGAGATCCCCGTCTCCTAGTTACCACGTGCTCGATTCAACATTGTCTAACCAGAAGCGTTATCTACATGCCAGAGCCAATCCCACCTCCTTCAGAACAGTTGCCGTAGCCAGCTGAAGTTTTCAGCTCCCCTCGCTCCCGATATTACCCTCCACCCCTCCACCATGGCTCGACTCGCCGATATTTGTCCCTCTAGCGACGATGACCTTCCCGACCTTCAGACTCTGATTCGGAAGCAAAGTTCCAGAGCAACCAGAACAGCATCTAATCCCACGAGCACATCTACCAAACCTGTCGCCTCGAAACCCACAGCCAAGTCTGAAACTCGCCGAGTACGTCGTCTGGGAGAACCCAGCAAAGCCACAGCCAACCCACTTTTTCAACGATGGAACTCAGAGGAACATGAGGGCTCTCAAGACGGCCGAGAGGGTAGGTCAAGAGCGGGGACAACGGGTCGGGCATCACGAAAGACAACACCAAGCGAGTCGATTTCACACCCCCCTGAGACTGGTTCCGCCTCAGACTCTGAATCCGAGGATGGTCTGCCCCGCTCCCATGTCCGACGGCCGAGGAGGCGGCAACCGACAATTGAGGATTCTGATGAGGACAGCGACTCCCAGGAAGAGACAGTGCTCACGAGGGTACGGCGACTTCAGAAGGCAAAGACGGTCGCGATGACAGCGTCAAGTCAGGAGACCGAGAAGCGAGTCTCTAGGGCCAAGCCGGAAAGCAAGTCAAAAGCGTTGATGTTTGCAAAGGAGATTGAAAGCGGAACAGATACCGAGGTGGACCAGAAAGAGAGCGAGGCCGAAGATCCAAGCGTGTATCAAACCGCAGGCGAAGACTCTTCCGACTCGGCCTCTGAGCTGGACTGGTTGAACGATTCCCCTGATCAGCCAGCTCGGACAAAATCCGTGAGGTCGGTCCAGATCCGACCTCAAAGAACTGCTGCTGCAAGGGATAATACTTCACTTATAAAGAATGCCCCTTCTCTAAAGCCCAAGACCAAGACGGTCCAGGATACCATCAAGGAGACAGCATCGAGCAAGGAGACCGCTCAACCTCGGAAGACGAGCCAAGGCAAACAACGAGGGGATTCGCAAAAGACGACGACCGCCTCAGACCTCGCCGATACCCTTTCCAAACTTCGACTTCAGCTACAAGACTTTTCCGATGAGGAGGGCAAACCCTCAAAGAGGGATCAGTTCACCACGCCTCCCAGCACACCGTCGAAAGCCTCGAAGCCCAAGGGGCTCATGTCTCCGAGCAAGCGGGTCCAGATTCCCAAGACTCCTCACGGGCCCAGCATGGACGCCTTCTGGAACCAGGATGTGGTCAACGAGTGGAATGACCATCATTCACCGCGCAAACTCCTGCTTCCGCCGGTAACAAAGAGCCCGAGCAAGGCGAGTCCGAAGAAAGAGCCCAAGAAGGAGACCAAGAAAGCCTTTGCTGCGAGAAAGCATGCTCTGGCTGAGAGCTTCCTCGCTGAACTCGACCGTGAGATCACTCAGGGCGAGATTGCAAAACTTGCCGAGTCTACTGGTGGTGTCAAGCTTGTGTGGACAAAGACACTCAACACCACGGCTGGCCGTGCAAGCTGGCGTCGTGAAACAATCCGGACAACACGTAAGGCTGATGGTGCTCAGCTCTCGGTGACGTACAAGCACCACGCATCGATTGAACTCGCTGAGAAGGTGATCGATGACGAGCATCGACTGCTGAACGTGATGGCGCACGAGTTCTGCCACCTGGCCAACTTTATGATCAGCGGCATCACAACGAATCCACACGGCCGCGAGTTCAAGGCGTGGGCGGCAAGGTGCTCAGCCAAGTTCGGAGACCGCGGCATCGAGGTGACCACCAAGCACAGCTACGACATCGACTTCAAGTACGTGTGGGAATGCGAAGCTTGCGGGGCAGAGTTTAAGAGACACTCCAAGAGCATCGATCCACAGCGGCATCGTTGCGGCACCTGCAAGGGCCTGCTGAAGCAGACGAAACCGACGCCGAGGGGCGGAGGTGCCGCCGGAGGCCCGAGCAAGTATCAGATCTTTGTCAGGGAGCAGATGGCGGTGGTCAGGGAGGAGAACCCTGGGAGTCCGCAAAAGGTGGTGATGAAGCTCATCGCGGAGAAGTGGGCGAAACAGGGGGGTGTTAAGACGGCGAGCAAAGGGGGTAACAAGGGCGTTGATGGTGTTCTTGAGAAGATGGTTGATTTGACCATTGAGGAAAAGTAAGGGACATGGGATGAGATACCCAGTTTGGCATATTGTATGAGTTTAATGTATTATTCGAATATTATGACTTGGCTATATCTGAATAATTAAGATCCAGAGGAAGCTGATATTTACTAAACCATTGTTTCATGAATTGACTGCATTTTCCTATATATGCTGAGGGACATGCGCACTGATGATGCATGCCCTTGGATTGTCTCACTTTCCTTTACCTTTATGATGTCCTACATCGTTGTTTACTTTCAAGACAGTTCAAACACGGATGATTGAGTAATAGGATCATGTTAGATAACAATCATATCTGCCACCCGAGACCCCGAAAGGAAAATATATTCATGGCTAGCTAAGCCAGCCAGCATCTCGCCCATACAGATATCTCCATCTCGATTTATCTGATCCGTCCAAAGCTAAAAGATGTCATCAGTCGTGATAGTCATCCCAGGATATCCAACTCTTCCCATTCCCAACCGTCTATTCCGCAATTCGCAATCTCCCAGCCATATTCACGCCTCGCCAAACAGGCCCCAATCCTTAATCTTGAATGTCGACCAGATGCGGGCCGAGTACTCGACGGCGTCGCCGATGAGCTTGCCTTGGCGGCCCAGCTCTAGGTCGACCTCGTCCTCGTCGTACTCGCCCTTGATGTGGGGGACGTTGATGGTGATGAGGATGTCCGTCTTTTGCTTCTCGAGCCGCAGGAGCGTCAGGATGATGGCGGTAAAGTCGGGCGCCGAGGTGGTGTCGCGGGACTGGTTGATGTGGGGAGTCTGTGTCGAGATGAGGGTGTAGGCGGGAGTGCCTTCTCTAGAGGCGAGTTAGCAAATCAATCTCTGGGCCTTTACAAGGGGGAGCCATACTCGAGTCTCGAAAACTCAGTCTCGGCCGTGTTCCAGATCTTGACGGTGTTGATGTCGGAGCCAACCATATCCTCCAAGTGCGTTGTCATGGCACGGCCATCGACCTCAGGACCAGAACCAGAGCTACCAACGCGCTCAGTGATGTCAAAGATGATGCTGGTGAAGCCATCCTGGTCGATCCAAACCTCCTGGTTGTCAGGAACCTGTCGCAGTTTGCTAAGAACCATTAGCATCAGACGCCGACTTGAGCGCAAAGGCGAGGGAGCACGAACCTGACGTCGGCAAAGTTGGAGGGCAGATCGCAAACGATGGCGCCGCCAAAGAGAGGCGTGCTGACGAATTCAGGCATTTTATTCGAGTATAGAGACAGCCTTGTATTTTGTAGGGCTCGCTTTCAGTCGCAAAGTCGAAGTTGTAAAGAGGATCTCTAGAATCAGGCAGCGGAGGCGACAGAAGAGGTCTCAACAGGTGAGGGCGAAAAAGTCACGCGCGACGGATATCCTCGTATTCTCGAGCCAAGCTTGCGGAATGAGGTGGCAGGAGGCGATTATAAGGTAACAAAATGGACGCCTGAAAGTGGGCGACGAGGAGAGCGATGGATCATGGATGGCTCGGCACGGGGAAGCACAGCATCCCAAGCCAAGAGGTTTGGAGGGGCTCAGGTGGGATTGACCCCGCCACATGATGACGTATGAGAAGCCTCACTTTGGGCATGGCAGCCACATGGCATGACTGAGTGCCGACCAACAAAAACATCAAGAAGAAGGATTAAAACACGGTTTAAAAATATAAAAAAGAGTCTGCGAGACACTCTCTATATAGTATCATCATTTCGCATCATCAAAAATGCAAAATGCAAAAATTCGAATCTGGAATCTCCAGACGAATGTTTCCAAAGATTGTTTGAATGGAGTCTGTTGGGCCATTCCACGGTCACATCTGGTAAAAGGCAAGAGGTGAGTTCGATGGAAGGTCCCACTCCGACAGAAGGCAGTGTTAATTTGACTTATAAGTCCTCTCCTGCATGCCCCACCAATCAGGAGACCGTGAGCTACCCCTCCGATGGTGCACCTAGTCAGCAGCTGTGAACCGACTCACTCGCTCATAATTGAAGCTTCTCCCTTCTCTTGTGACATTTCCTTCTTCCCTTTTCCTCTCAACTTTTTCGACATTCAAACAATCTATATTATACAATATGGCCTCCTCCGCCGGTTGCATCTTCTGCCGCATCATCAAGGGTAAGAGGAATTGGGGATTCGGAGAGTGAAGCCGAGAGAGTACCGATGCGGGGAGCTGTTGAGGGGAGAGTATGTTGAGGGTGTCCATCATCTATTCTTTTCGTCACTATTACCACTGTCTAATCTCTCGACTAATCACTATATTGAAATCTCAGGTGAAATCCCTTCCTTCAAGCTCTTCGAGAGCGACAAGACGTTCGCCTTCCTCGACATTGGTCCCCTCAGCAAGGGTCACGCTGTATGCTTGACGCCCAACCTCTCTTGATCCGACTGACACTCTGTAGCTCGTCATTCCCAAGTACCACGGCGCGAAGCTGGCTGACATTCCCGATGATCACCTCGCTGAGATCCTGGTAAGCTCAATTGTTCTTCTACGGTAAGAGAATGAGGCCTGATGGGCACAAACAGCCCACCCTGAAGAAGATTGTCAACGCAACCGGTGCCACCGACTACAACATCCTTCAGAACAACGGTCGGGTTGCTCACCAGGAGGTCGATCACGTAAGTCTACCCCGTCCAGATTTGCGTATGCTTTCAAATACTGATGGTCACTACAGGTTCACTTCCACATGGTAACACGAATCCCATCCTCCATCCTTCGGATCCCACCACTAACATGCCCCCAGATCCCCAAGCCCAACGAGACGGAGGGCCTAGGCGTCGGATGGCCTTCCAAGCCAGCTGACATGGATGCGCTCAAGGCGTACTACGAGGAGATCAAGTCCAAGATTTGAGCTGGCAATGCTGTGTAGCATAACAGTAACGCGTCATGAACGATGGCTATAGCCTTGGAAAGTGTTTCACGGCGAGGGCCTCTGGTTTCACTATCCAGCTGCTAGGTAGCATCAGACGTCACGAGCTAAATGCAATGAAGATCTTCAAGTCCATTCTCGCCGCTTCAGTCTCTACATATCTCACTGGCGTCTCGATTTATTCAGCAAGCGGGATTGAGTGCACTTACTCTTCACTGTGATTGATCGCAACCTGATAAACGATAATGTTATTATTATGCATCATGTTCTATAACCCTAAAGTAATAGGTCAAGCCCAACTGGGATTGGGCCGGGAGTGATCAGCCGAGAGCTGGCTGAGAAACCGTGTGCTGGAAAGACGCTCTTTGTTTTTTCTAACCATCCCTCGCATCTAGTCCACATCATCAGCAGCGGTGGCAGCAGAAGTGCCAGCCGCCGGGGGCACAGGCGAGTACCAGTTGGTCTTGCCGCTGCTCGAGAGAGAGCCCAGTCTGTCGTAGAGCGTCCTCGCCCGGATGTAGGGGTCCAGGGTCCAGTAGCCCTCCCTCAGCGACTTGGAGATTCTCTCGCGCTCCGCCTTGATCTCGGCGCTCTTCTCGCCCTCTGGGTGGCGGATCCATTCCCGCGTCGCGTGCTCAAATTGCTTAACCTGCTCGGCTCGCTCGGCGAGCAGGCGGTCCCGGGTCTTGGTGTCCTTCATCTTGTCGTTCTCGCCGGCGACGGGCTCTACGTACTTGTACTCCCAGTCCTCGTCGCCATCGAGCTCCTTGAGAAGGTGGTCTGGGGCGATGAACTCCTCGAGCTCGGCGCGGTTGTTGGTGAAATGAACCTTGGCCGCCACAACAGGGTCTAGCCACCCACGGATGACCTTCCAGATGCCTTGTGTGTCTTGTTAGTTGTGATCTGATACTAGTAAACTCCCGTTCACATACCTTGGAATAGCCAGGGGGCGCGGTGCACAAGGACAGCACCAAGACACTCAGGGTAGTTGGCCTCGAAACACTTGATCATGAACTTGACAGGGGCGTAGTCCATGTTAGCCATAGAGAAGCCCGTCATATCGAAGATGACACACTAGGGTGGCCCGTTAGCATTATTAGTATCGGTATTTCCAGAAAGTTCACTTACAGCAGTGTCAACGGGGGGCTCGAGGACCATGCGAGCAGTCTCAATGATATAGACTGTGTACCTCTCCAGACTTTGCTCGCACTCCTGACCAATCTTGTGGAAGCGAACCCTAACAACGCAGATGGGCCGGCCATTCCTGTCTGTGCCATGCAAGAAACTCTTACCCATTCGGAGCTGTGCCATGACGTCGGCGCTCACCTGTTTGGTAGGGGAATCGGCATTCTTCTCGTCCTCTAGAGCAAGGGCATCGCCGTTCTTCATGATGTCGTCATCCACGCGCATATCGTTATGTCTCCAGTTCATGGTCGACACCAGCATCACCAGAGCCTTCTCCACGTCCCATTTTCGCGCACGAAGGAAGCGCAGGACGAGAGCATCGGGATGATCGTGTTTCACCATGCTCCAGATAGTGTGGTGAATGGACTCGGGGGTCTCGTTGGCCAGGGTGTCGTAGAAATGCTTCGTCTGGCCATACTTGTCCTCCTCGACGGAAGCCTCTGTGGGGGTTGAAGTCCCAGACTTGCCCTTTCGGAAGGCGCCAAATCGCTTCTTCTTCTCACCACCCGCAGGGGTAGCCTCCTCTGAGTCCTTGGGGGAGAGAAGACTGGCGCTACTGCTGTCATCGTCGGCTACGCCGGTGAGCTGGAAGATGGCAGCCCATAACTTGCGAAGCTTCTCCTCTTGCTCAGGAGTCAGATTTCCCGGTCGACCGGGGGGGGCTTGGAGAGACATGATTTCAATGTCTTGTTCGAATTCTTGGGAATATGATTTGTTGGTAGAACCTGTCGTGGACCACACCGAGGCAGCAAGAACAGCCGCAAGTACAGTCGCAGCTACAACAGCTGAGTAAAGAGAGCTTGCCTCAAGTGGGCAACCGGCTAAGTCTGGGGTTGATGTGCCAGAAATAGTCGTATAAGACCTCTGAAGGGTGAGAGCAGAGGTTGCGCCAGCAACGCGGACACACGCAGAGTAGCTAAGATTTGTTGCGACAGGTGGGGCGAGAAGTGAGGCCTTGCTTAGGTTTTCGTATCTCGTAGCAGAGACTCTCCTGAATGATGCAGGGGTTGTGTATGATCTGGCCAGTGGAAGCCTCGCAAAACTAGAGGATGAGAGCGCCTGGAAAGGGCGTGGGAACTGTCGACAAGAGCTGAGACGGCAGCTATTTGAATACAAGATCCGTCTCAGTTGAGGCCTCATAGGTAAGACGTCGCTGATAGGCTAGTCCAAGACTTGCGAGCGCGTAATGCAACGTCGCAAAAAGGCTGAAAGATGTGTCGTCGTTGACGGGGATATTGGCCCTAGGATCAACTCCACCTATCGTTCAGAGCTCGCGGTTTCAACAGGACAGTTCCCCTGGGAGGCTCGAGGGGAAAGGCCAGAGCAAGGCTATATAAATAAGCACGAGCAGTGAGATGAGATGGTGCGAGCGTAAGGGGAGAGAGAAAAAAGGCTGCTGCTCTTTTTGCTGAGAGGGTGCGTGCGGGACTTGAAAGACACCGGCCCCCGCGGCGTTTACGGGTTACGTATTGGATGTGTGTTTCTGTTAGTGCCCGGAGTACCCGGACACGCGGTCCAAGGCAAGACATGCACACGGCAAGGTCAATTCGTGAGAATATTGGATGATTATTTCGGGATGTGATATAGGATTTAATAAAATATTACATAGTAACTAGGTTAATTTTCATCCCTTTTATCGTCGTGTTTAGAGGACACTATTATCTTTGCCTCTGATATGAATCGGAAGCACAGCTATCTAGACCGAGCGTCATAGGCGTATCTGTTAAAATAGATGACACCGGGACGAATCAACGAGAGCGAAACCGATTGGGCCTAAATACATGCGAGTAAATTTGAATCAACCACGCCAGCTCTGCGAATCAGAACTCGTTCTATACTTAGGGCTTAATTCGGACCGCTGAGGAGCGCTGTGCTGATCCGGACTGCCGTGAGATTAGACGAAACATCTCTTACCCTACAGATCCGCTACTGCTCCGATAAACAGAACCCTGATTGAACACGCGACGCCCAAGGGCTTCTCATATGATGATGATACAGAAAAGATATTAGCGGTTGGCAGCTGGCCCTGGTCACTTGCTCCCGTAATATTAGGTCGTGTCGTCGGCTCAGCCTCATCGTATGTCGTCAAGTGAGCCCCTGAGCTACGTATGAACAGCTCACACGACACCATGACGACCATGAAATTGAGCCAAGGCCGGCCACATGGGCATATTCCCCAAAGATAAACAAACAAAGTAGAAGTGGCCAACAGTAGATACCACTTGGGATTTTATATGGACGCTCAACTAGCTTCATGGCCAGCAAGGACGAGTCATCATGAAAAGATACTCGTGCTGCTATCGCACCAGCTCATGGTCCCGCCACGGGGAAAGCCACTTTGGGCAGCCACACCTTGACTGCGGGGACGCCACAACATTTGTTGACATTGAGCCTAAACCAACTTGACAATCACAACCACGAGGCAGACATCCACCAGCTGATCATCGCGCTCGCGAAACGATACATCCCTCGGCCCAAATAATCTACGCGACGACTGTTAACATGTCTGGCGAACCTCTCGACGCCAGCGTCAAGCGCTCCAACTCCCGCTCCCATACCTCGCGTCCCACCACCCCGCTCCGCCCATCGTCGCGGTCGTCCTTTCGAGAGTCTGCCCGCGGTGCGGGAGAGAGTGATGCTCCGTTCCCACTCAATGCTTTTGAGCCCGCATTCGCAGAGCTCTCGGACGCCATGGCCGATCTCGAGGCGAACATGATGCACTTCCAGCTCATGCATGAGAGTTTGGCGAGGTTCAGCGAGTCGTTTGCGAGTTTCATGTACGGACTGAACATGAACGCTTTCTGTGTTGACTTTCCAGAGGTAGGTCTATTTGCCTAATACGCCTGGGCTATATGGAGTACACGTGTCTGGTATATAAGCTCACACTGCTTGTAGGGGCCCGTCCCAGAGTCGTTCCGTCGAGATAGGACAAGACAAGAGCAACCAACCGAGCCTCCGTCACGGCCGGAGACCGACACCGATATGACCTTCATGCAAGTCTTCGCCGTAAGCCAAGCCATTTTCGGATTTTAACAATTTCCATAGGACCACGGATACGTCCTTTGTCGAGAACCCACCCACAACTACCAAGTCCTCCAGATTCACCACACCTGAGCCCCGTCAATCGCGTCTCCCTTCCGCGCCCGGTCGGGGGACATCATCGAGAGGGAGGTCCACCCGCGGAGTTGGTCGAGGTCGGTCTAGTGGGCTTGCCAGGGCGCGCGGTAGGGGAGTCAGGTGAAGTTGAAGTTTTCGCCTCCAACACACGCTCGTATACCAGGATGCCGTCCGCAACGCCGTCCGAATATCATCCCAGCTGAATCAAATGCAACCCAAGTACGCCTGCAAACCCGTGCATGCTCAATATGCATGCCGATTACACGTTGAAGAGGATATCATCGAATTCGGACAATAACTCAGGGATCCATGGACACGTCGTTGTCCATATCGGTACGCTTCCGGTCGCCATTATCCGTCCAAAGGCCTACAGCAGCATCGGCGTCCTTGTGAGTATAAGGCCCCTCGGCGATCTGCTTGAGTCTAGGGGTAGTGTTAGCAAAGATACCCCAATAGAAGCAGCAAAATGGCAACAAACCTGCGCTTGTGAGGCTTTCCTCGGCGATGCGCAACCAGTGTGGCATCCGTATCGAACCATTTGGAACATTCGGTGCAGTAGTGTCGGCCAAGTCCAGGGAGGTCCTCGGCGGCCTTGGTCTCCATGAACTGTTTGAGGTGCTTGGGCGAGAGGAGATCGGCCTTGACCTGGTCGACGTCTCTAGTCTTGCGCCGGGTCTTGGTGATGGTTCGCTTGTTGGTGACGCCCATGGTTGCGTATTTGTCTGTTGACAGGGTGATTACGCAAAAGTGCAATGTTTGTCTTGCGACGGGTATCTCGATGATCGATAACCTGGGCGGTGGAGGTTGGCGATTCAGAAAAAAGTCCAAAATTTTGGTGGGGAGACAGTGTTTACAGTGTTCTTATCACGGTCCTGATGCGGGGAGCCTTGGCCACATCTCAGCCACTCAAACACTCAGCCACAGCTTCACGAAAGGCATGCTTGGAGTTTTCAATTGACGGAAGGACAATAATCATCCATACCTAATGATGACATGATTGTATGCCGCCATAATGAAGAGAGAATGTACAGGGGGTTCATCAAGGGTTTGTCGGGAACTCATTCAATGATCCCGAAGTGTGGTGAAGAACGAAGGTCGCTTTGGTCACCTAGCACCCTATATGTGACTGGCAGTCCAGGAAAAACTGCTTGTAAAAGACCTCTTTCCCTTAGACCACTTTCTCTTATTCCTATACTATTATGCAATAAATTTATGATGATATATTTATAAAGATTCGCTCAAGGTGCTCAGGGATCCTCATATAGCAGTAGGTCAAACAGCCAAATTGAGTTGCCAGATATCCGCTCATGCATCTTGCACATGATGCCATGCCATCGCCTACAGGAGCCCTTTGGTGCTGAGAGTACGAGCGTGATGAACAAGGCATAGATGACTGATATTGGGTATGCTCTGCAAGTATTATGGAAATTGGCCGTCCATTCTAAGCTGGTGAGCGGAACATTGGTGCGTTGATCCTACCATGAGCTTCAGTGTCAAAAGGAGGTTAAGTAGTCCATCGAATTGTTACTACGCATCGCCACTCAGCAAAGATCCAGGTGCAAAGAGCACCATAGCGAGTGGCGCGTGGTGTCTGCTTGCTCTCCTTGTAATACAAAAAGCGTTTGTGACTCGAGGAGGCTGTACGAAACAGCATCAGTCACGGATACAGTTGGCGAGGAATTGACCATGACCTATCGAGATATTCACAGCAATGTGAAGATGCGCATGTAAAAATCGTTTATCAGACGAAGTCCTCATGAGGCTTGGTCGAAACCAGCGACATGGCGTTCAATGATCAGCGTTGTCACCGCCACATGTTCGAGCCGAGCCCACCTTGGGAATTGGACGGACTTGAAAACACATGGCAGAGAGCAAACATTGACCCACTATGGGAAGCCAATAATCTCCAGTCGAATAATCATTTAATGTAACACCTGTTGCTCTTCTTTCTCCGATGGTAGTTGCGGATGTCCTTGAAGTCTGTGTCTATGAACTCTGACTCTTACCATGAGCTCAATGGTCCTTGAAATCGACCTGTCATCAGTACGGTGTCATTGCCACCTGGAGTGGTTTCGTAGACTTGTAGAGGCGGAAAGGTTTCTCGGGAAGATGCAGTGTCTTCCGAGTCCACTTCCTTGTCTGTTCTGGCTTGGGTCCGGGTTGACGGCGGCGGCGGCGATGAGCTTTCGTATCATGGCCTGTCATTGCTGGATACCCTCTAGGGTCACTCGTCTGGCATTTTCTTGCCACTGACCGGTACTTTATTTGTGTGGCGTGTCTTTGTTGACAAACAGGGAGCTGTTTTGCAGTTCGGTAAAGCCGCAGCCAACTGGGTTCCGAGCTGGTTATGCGGCTGAACACCGAGGTAGATAGAGAACCTAACAGGAAAGGTTCCGTCTGTAATTGATTGTAATCGCGGCGGATACCATTGGATAGGACAAGGCAGGGAAGTTGGGCGGTCTGCGGCCTGGGATGCGGCAGAACAGCAGAGGAGACGCGCAGGAATCAAGGGGGGGGTGTGCGGTTTCGTGAGAGCTTCATCCCCATCTTTCAAGGGTTACCCCAATTTGCTTCAGCGACTCGCCGTCGAGAACTGAAGCCCGAAAGGGTCACAGGTTATGGGGAAGACATCGGGAACCGAGCGTAAAGTGCTCGGAGCCTCACAATGGCGAGCGTCATGTCCCGGCGACCGAAGTAAAAGCCGCTGGTCCGAGCCTCCGCTCCGCTTTCAGGCCCTGCCAAACGGAGGAGAGAGCAAAAATTTGCCAAGGGAAACGGGGCCCTGTTTGAGGCATGGAGACGCCCGGGGGAACCAGAGGCGACTATGCCGCATCGGGATGAGGATGCGGTAAATTCTTCGTTCTTTGCGGCGTGGGCCCCGGCGCTGCGGGAGGCGCTGCATCGGTGCCGTAACGACCGGGGAACAGGCTGGCTGGGAAAATGAAGCCCAGCAGAGTCAAGGATGCATCCTTGAGCTTGCGCCGCCTGGGGGCGTGGGGCCGCCGCGTCTGTCAGCCGAGAAGGGAAGGGTCCATCAGGTTGAATAAGAAGCTTTTGTCGAGGTCCGGGAGTTGATTGTGTGTGTGAGTTTGTGGGTTTGAGAGAGGTATTGGTAGAGATGATAAGACTGTGCCCAGGCCGTGTTCAATGCCTAGCCCTGAAACCAAACAACGGTTGACAAGATATGTCTTGTTCACATCTATCATCTCCTAGCAACAACAATTGTTGCTTGTGTCTGGGTGGAATAGGCGGAAATGATTGTCTTTGATTTGTGTGCCTGCGTCGAGGGTAACCCACATGCCTTGCTGAAGCATGGTGCTTCCCCCTCACAGCTGAATTCCGTCAAAATTGCCGGATTGATGCAGGAGCAAACCCTCTACCTTCTTGGCAGCCAGCTTGACACCATCGTCAATGTCTTGCCGTCAGGCGCCGAACCTAGAGCCGTGGCTCGTAACGTCGAGCCAAGCCGAGGACGTCCGTCCGCCTCCGGTCGGTATCCGGGGGGTTGTTCGGCGATGGATTGTCGAGAGCGTCTGGGGCCCGCTGAAGTCAAGCATTGGCACCTCTGACGCAACCAGGCTCCGATGGGGCTTTTTCCCCAGTGAACGGCCTAGACCAGGGCTCTGGTGGGCGCCAATGGGCAAGCTCAATGGCAGCTGGAATGGGGTTATCTGCCGTCCGCTCACTGGCTGTCGCAGTCTCGGTCGCTCGGTCTCGTGCGAGAGGAGTTTGGAGGGCTGGGCTCGGTACCCTCGGCCATGAGGGTGACTGTCCCATGACGGAAAACGAGACAAAACTGCATGGCAGCTGCGTTCGCTGTATCATTTCCGACCTCGGTTTCGCCATCGTTCGACCTTGTCATGATCCCTCGTCTCTCTTGTCGATGGCAATCCCTGAGGGAAGCAAGCATGTGCAAGAATTTTTGAGCAGCCGTCACGGAGAGTGTGGGGAGGGGGTGGATGGATGGAAGAGGAGCATGCCATGACGACGGGGTTTTGCGATTATTTTCTGCCCCGCCTTGATTGGTTCATGGCCTGACAACCTTGGCTATCAGACTCCAAACTGTGGCTTCGGCTCCCCGCATCAGACCTTGGGTGCTTTGTGGCCCCACAATCACGACCTTCATAACGCCAACCTTGACTAGCGTGTCTGTGCATGGGAGCTGGCATGCGATACCCCGGGATACAGTAAACGAGGCATAGAGCATAGCTGGGAGCTTTATACACAAACTGGACGGTGCTGGAGTCCCAATCCACCTGGTCTGATTACCTTTATGTCAAGCATGGGTGAGGATTGGTATAATAACCTTCAAGCATGCTTGAGTAACCCACGATCAAGCCCGACACGACTTCCCTATCACCACAAGCATGATCAACTGGCATAGGAGCATCAGGCCCCGAGCCTCTTTTTTACGCAGGGGATCAAGCAAGATCATTCGCTGCAAGTTCGCTGGCTTAAGATGAACTGGACCAGCGTTCACACTGGAGACCACTCCACGCAACTCGGGGAGCACGGGAGTTCCCTCATGAGGACCCTAGCCACATTTCCCCAGACAGCAATGGGACTCGCCGTTTGGAACATAGAACTCAGCCACCCCTGTCTTACTGGATGCCAGAGAGCCCCGTCACACAAGGTTTTACGGGGCTATGAGATTCCCCAAAGACCGGGATGGAGATCACTATAGAGGAGACCATAAGACTAACTGGAAACGGTGGATGAGGTACGGGCCATAGAGCTCGTGGATCATGCATAGTTTCGAGGCATCATCCATGGACTTGGAGAATCTTGACTTGGATAGGGATAGGAGGACGAGGTACCATTTGAAGTCGGATATATATTCCAGGCTATCAACCTTAAGAAAGGTAATCTATGCATAGGTCACGAACAAAGTAAGCCGACCCCCATGGCGGCATTAATATTATATATAGGTAGTGCATAGAGGGATAAGGAATCTATAAAGAGTCTTATGATGAGAATTTAAGAATCAGGTTAGGGCATATAGCTAAGCATATATACATTCTCATATAAGCTTAGGTTGAGTCTCAGTGATGACTTACGTAGTACACCCATGTATTACTCTATAATATCTGGATGAGGCTCTTCACCAGGAATAAATAGATTGGTGCATAGTGAATGGTGCACCGCCACCAACTGGAGCGCTGGTCCGGGGTCCACGCCGGATTGAATGCACGGTAAGGGTCAAACCCCGTCCGCGGAGCGGCGTCTCCAGGAGGAAATAGGGTCTCGGGCCAGCGGGTTTCATTTTCGGTCGCCGCAGAGGGTTGCTCGTACTTGCGAAGCTCCGAGACCCTAGCGCTCGGTTCCCGATGCCTTCACTGGATGTCATTCTGCCGCGTCCCCAGGCCGATGACCGCCCAACCTATCTTTTTTTGGCCCAATGGCAGCGGTTGCAATTGTTCCTCGGACTCTCATGAGAGTTGTGCCCAGCTTGGTTGCTCCAAGCCTGGGTGGGGACGGAGAGTTCCCCTCCTTGAGCAGCAGTCTAGCAGCAAAGACGAGACAGTAGATCTATAGGAATTTATCGCATGCAGTATTTCTAAACCAAAAGGGTGCTATTTTCAATCAACAGCGAGTTCCGAACAAGGAGGGACCAATCAACGAGTCCAATCGCAATTCGCAATAGAGGCAGGGGTTGCGATTTCTGCTTGCGTTGTCGCTGCCTCGGTATTATCGGCCCCGAGAGATACGGGAACCGACGGCTGCGGTTCAATCTGGTGCGCGCGCCAAAAATGCTTTTGGGGCAGCAGGTGTTTGTTCCCTCGGCAGAGTGGAGGTTTTCGGTTACCACCCATGACGACAGGAATTGCCGATTATTTTCAACTCTTGTTTGATTGGCCGAAGGGCGAGTTTGCCCTCCCCGCTCGCACACACGGTGCTTGGAGAGGGCTCCACTATGGAGCGTCACCCACATTTTTTGGGGCTCGCTCTCTTCTGGGGCGTGCCTTTAGCGGAGTCGGCGCTCTCACTGCTGGGCTTCACTGCCAGGTACGTAAGAAACCTCAGCAAGGTCCTAAGCGACAGGTGCCTGAGGTGAGGGCCTTGTTGCCGTCTGCCCTGGGCCAGAGGGAAAAAAAACACCCCTCCTCCCATCCTCTTCCTTTTAATACTCAATCCTCCCCCCTCCTTCTCGACCTCTTCTTGTCCGTTGATTCTTCTCGTGCGCGAGCGTCTCCCTTTTCCTTCTTCCCAGTGATACCCTGACCCTCTCCGCTCTAATCACGCTCACACTCAATTGAGACGCTTCAGGCTTGAGTGATCAACACCTTCACCATGCTTGCTACCCGCCAGGTTCTGGGCAATGCCGCCCGGAGCCGCGTCCTCGCGGGCGCCGCTTCTGGCATTCGCCGCCTGGCGACTGTCTCTGACAGCCCTCTCGACAGGAAGGTGAGCAAGAATCTACTCCCAGCAGCTCCTGTTTTGCGTGAACGACTCGGTGCTTGGCGGCATCTCTGGTGTGGCATGTAAGCCGTTCAGCCGGCCATCTCCCAGACGTCATTGCGCGCCGATCGACGCCGGCCGTCAAATCACCGGTGATTTCGACCGCTGGCAGATTTGCCTATTGTGGTGCAATTGCAACAATAGCACATGCGCTTTTCAATCCAGCCAGCTTCAGCATGCTCAAATCAAGTTTTGGGGGAACAATTGGACTGACTCGTGCCCTCTTGGCCCCACTATAGGTCCGCCAGAACCTTTGGGAGGAGAACAACTTCATCAACTACAAGAAGATGTCCGAGAACCTCGACATTGTTCGCGCTCGTCTCAATCGCCCTCTGACCTACGCCGAGAAGATCCTGTATTCCCATCTCGACGATCCCCATGGCCAAGAGATCCAGCGTGGCAGCTCTTACCTCAAGCTCCGACCCGACCGTGTTGCTTGCCAGG
The DNA here is from genome assembly GCA_027886205.1 of Fusarium piperis. Taxonomy (NCBI): domain Eukaryota; kingdom Fungi; phylum Ascomycota; class Sordariomycetes; order Hypocreales; family Nectriaceae; genus Fusarium; species Fusarium piperis. The sequence goes on along the minus strand of RZGM01000139.1, from coordinate 933 downwards.
ACGCCACTGCCCAGATGGCCATCCTCCAGTTCATGTCCGCTGGCATGGACGCCGTTGCCAACCCCTCCACCGTCCATTGCGATCACTTGATTGAGGCCCAGATTGGTGGTGCCAAGGATCTTGCCCGTGCTGTCGACATCAACAAGGAGGTCTACAACTTCCTTGCCACTGCTTGCGCCAAGTACAACATCGGTTTCTGGCGCCCTGGCTCTGGTATCATTCACCAGATTATTCTCGAGAACTATGCCTTCCCCGGTGGTCTCCTCATCGGAACTGATTCCCACACTCCCAATGGCGGTGGTCTTGGTATGGCTTGTATTGGTGTTGGTGGTGCTGATGCTGTAGATGTTATGGCAAACCTTCCATGGGAGCTGAAGGCACCCAAGGTAATCGGTGTCAAGCTGACGGGACAGCTAAACGGCTGGACAGCTCCAAAGGGTAAGTGAGCTCTGGATTCGCTGAGGGCGTCCCTGCCCTGTTCGTGTCATGATGAAATGATGGTGATGCTGACTCTTTCCAGACATTATCCTGAAGGTCGCTGATATCCTCACTGTCAAGGGAGGTACGGGTGCCATTGTTGAATACCATGGTAAGTAGGACTTTCCTTTCTGTCAACTTTTGCAAGTGCGATCAAGTGAATGGAGTGAGATGGGGTACTTCAAGGACAAATCTTTCTTGCCAGTCCAAATTCTTCCCATCTTTCATCCCCAACTTTGAGGATTTCGTCTGTCGGTACGTAAGTTGTTCCCCCATACGCCGCTGGAGTCAGAGCTAATATCATTGAAGCCATATTTGGCCCAACGAGGAGATTCTACGCACCGCCTGTTGCCTGAGTGATTGGAGGCGTAAGTTGTTCCCCCATACGCCGCTGGAGTCAGAGCTAATATCATTGAAGCCATATTTGGCCCAACGAGGAGATTCTACGCACCGCCT
>RZGM01000138.1:34323-106020 GCA_027886205.1 Fusarium piperis | reverse complement strand
TGTCTTAATAAATCTTATTTTATTAAAAATATATTATTAATTTATAATAATAAAAATAATTAATTTATTTTTTATTTTAATAATAATAACTTAATTAAAAATACTTAAGTATACTTATAAATATTATATAAAATAATAATCCTTATATAAATTACCTAATATATACTTATAGCTATTAATATAACCCTAGAGGCTAATAAATATAAGATTATATTACTATGCCTTTATAATATATTAATATTATTAAGGCTAGACCTTAGGGCAGCCTTAGATTACTTAAAGTAAATTAGCCTTATATAGCTACTAGGGTTAAAAAAGCTTCTTATAATCTTATAACCTTTATTAGACCTTTAAAGAGTTAACTTAGTTATTTTTAATTATTATATACTTAAGTGGTAAGCTCTTATTCTTAACCTTAATAATTAATAATTTATTATAAATTAATAGTAATATCTTAAAGGCTTTATATAATAAATTAAATATAATAATTATTTATAAGCTAAAGAGATAATATTTCTTTTTACCTTATAATATTAAGATATATAATTATAAAAGCTTTTTTACTTTATAAAGTAGGTTTAAATAATAAGTTAATAAGTAAATAATTAGGCTTATAAGCTTATTAATAAATAATAATTTATATATTATAAAATAAGGTTATAAGTAAAGGTTTAATAAAAAGTTTATTAAAGTAACTTATAAGTAAAGTTTTATATATAACTTAATAATAATATAATATATTAATATAATAAGTATATAATAAAATTATTAAAAAAGAAATATATATTTATAATAATAATTATTATTTTTATTATATTTAATATAATTAAAAAATTATATTTTTATATTTATATTTAAGTAATAATCTTTTAAAAAATATATTTAAAAATTATTAAAATTAATAAACTTAATTTTATTTTTTATAATAAAATAAAAATACTATATATATTAAATATTAATATTAATAAGATTAATATAATTAATATAATTAATTTTTTTATTAAAAGCTAATATATTAATAAAGAAATAAAAAAAAATTAAAAAGATATAAATAAAAAAATACTTAGAGAAATATAATAATAATAAGATTAAGTAAGAAAAAATCTAATTAATAAAATATTATTATTTATTATAGCTTTTATTATCTTAGATTTAATAAGCTTTAATATTATATAATTATTTTATTTACTTAGCTATTTATAACCTTAGAGATTATAACTATAATATAAAGTCTTATATATAACTTAATAATAATATAATATATAAATTATAATAAGTATATAATAAAATTACTAAAATAACTTAAGTATATAATAATATTATTAAATTTATTATTTAATATTACTTATATTAAAAGGGCCTTAGCTTTTAAGCTAAATAATATATTACTTACTTAAAGTATTAAAGACTTATATTTCTTAGTATTTACTATAACTACTAAGCTTAAGTTCTAATTAATCTTAAGGCTAGGAAGCCGATAGTGATTAAGGAGGGGCTAATAGAGATTAAAGATAAGGACTCGGATGGGTCGCTGAGAGCAGTTCCGCTAGACGCAGAGGTGAACGAAGTTAAGGACCCGCCGTCTCTGGTTTGACATCCACTGAATAATAGAAGAACCCATCAGGCACGCAAGACATGCAAGCGCCTGGTAGTCAGGTAAAGTTTGAGGAGTTACAGCAACAAACCACCGAATTTATCGACCAAGCCGATGAGGACATTGCAAACAGTGAAGGATAAAGCACCCCAGGCCTGATCATCAGAGACAGGGTCAGTGAGCTGAGGGGCCAGCCCTAGCACGTGGATTGGTCTGCTAATCTGTGTGGCTCACAGGGCACCACAGGGCACCACAGGGCACCACAGGGCACCACAGGGCACCACAGGGCACCACAGGGCACCACAGGGCACCAGAATCCCCGGCCCTCCCTGTGCATGTCCCCAGAGCCTCAAGCGCTGGAGATCTCGGAAGGGTGTGGAGGCAATTGGCGCATGGACTGTTGTGCGGAAGCATGTAACTAAATTACTAGGTCCTCTGGCTCTCTAATTCTAGTTACGCCCATCTAGACGGAACCGGTCATTTGCCCGTCCCCATTTCCCCTGTAACCTTGCCGCCGATCTGCCCATCCCTGCTGGCCTGTTGCTGGTGCGGCTGACGTTACCAAGCAACCCTTCAACTCTAAATATTCTCTTGTTCTAGTTCCTTGATCCGATTAAGCTTTTTACGACTGTTTTTCACAGACAGGGCATTCCGCCCCCTCCGTTCAGTTGCGCCCTGAGATGCTGAAGTGACATCGACCATTTCAATACCGATTGCCGCCGGTCGCTGTTCCGAGCCATCACTAGGGACATGCCATTGGCGAGCGCCTTGTGGGTTGATAGACTGGCAGCCTTGCTGAGACTTGGTTGGATGATGGGAGTGCTGAGGAAGAAGTGCTTGATATTGAAAAAATGAAAAATCCTGCCGAGAGAGTGAATCACCAGGAGGCGTTGCGGGCGGGCGTGAGATCCCATCCGCAGCATGAGCAAGAATTTCGAGGCGCTGTGGCCCGGCTTCTCTGCAAGATTCAGGCCTGTCTGGCTGCATTGAGGGGGGACTCTGGAGAGGTGACAGTTGTCGAGCTGGTTGTGGGTCGCCGTGACTGATGGATTGATGCGGCTGGGCCACATTGAGCATACTGGCAATATCCATCGCGGCTCGCTGCGGTAGTTGGTGGCTCTGCACAGTTGAAGATTCCTGTGCACCGGGGCTCTGTGGCTGTGAGGTTACCGCGCCTTGATTGTATTGGTGACGAAGGAGGGTTCTTTTACATCTTTCTAGAGGAAGGAATTTGTAGACTGGTTAATCTTGGGCACCTGATCACTGGGCTTTTGGTGCCCGTGTTCCAAGCCCAAAAGCAAGAAATCGAGCAACTCAGCCACAGCTGCATTAGCGTGCTGAAGCAGCCCACTCGGACCTGTCATTATCGTCGAGGTTTGCTATCGAGGGCGACAATGTATCTGTGGCCAAGTCTCAATCATGTTGGAGGCGGCGCTGCCAAAGGCAGATAGGGGAGGCTTACTGCTCTGCTCGTGGCATTCTGGAGGCTCACGTTGAGTTTGCTGGCAGGAAGGAACGGATACTCGTTGCGAGACCCGTTGCTGTACACGTAGCAATAACCCCGAGACGTCATATTGAGTATGAAGGCAATCGCTGGACTGACTAACTTGGAATCCTTGCTAGAAGTTCATCTCGCTACATGCATTGCGATTGTGACTGGCCGTCTCTCTGCTTCGTTACACAAGGTCTGTTCACACCAATGCGTTCGTACGGCCGGTCTTTACCTCGCGAAGCAGGTTCAGGCTCTCCAGGTCAACCGTCAGCCTCCCTGACATCCCACCCCCCCAGCCTGCAGTCTTAGCGAGCGAACCGAGTCTAGCCATATATAGAGTGCCTAAGATGATCTTTCCTATTTTGTAGCGAGGTATTTTCTACCTGCTCCGCACCCAACAAGCCTCAAATTAATTTCAACACCTTGCAACATGAGCGGAACACAGCCGGATGAGGGAGCCGCGTCAGCTGGTCTCTTTATGACATTCCGGGCTGCAGCACCTGAGGTACCTCCACCACATGCATCCATCTGGAGGGAACTAGCCAAGAACGTACCACAGACCGAGGAGGATTGGCAGGCTGCGAGGCGTCGTCATCGCTTTCATTCTGCGGAAGAGATCCCCGGTACCTTGACCCAGCTTCTCAACAGGAAGGAGAGCGATCTCAGGAAGATAATCCTCTTGGCAGGTTGCATTGTTGACTCGCATTGTGCTGGGAATAAAGCACATGCCTACTCTGCTGTGCGGGCGTCGTTCAAGAACGACAAGCTATCCGAGGTTGTAATAGTGAGGTACATGAGAGAAGTGGCGAAGCTGACCAAACTCCTTGATGAACTCTACCTATCCGGTCTTCGACACCGGGCCTTTGAAGTGCTTCTTTACAGTAAGTGAACATAGGCAGGCAAGTACCTATGCTAAGCTAATATATACCAGTACCAGTTAAATTATCGCATATCCGCCAATATGTCGAGAATACCCAGAGGTTCAAGTCCCATTTCACTACTGCAAAGCCTCCCCCTGAAATTCAAGGTTCTGCAGCACCCTGCATCCAGTTTCTAGTTGGCCTACAGCACCCGGACCTCAGCTATGATCGTATCTGCGAGGCCTTGGGGACTCGACTCTTTGACGGACAAGAGTTTAGGCGGTTTCTCTTGGCTACCCGGGATAGGAACCTGGTTCCTTACTTGCCGCCTTTGCCTACCTTCACTCCTCCTCTTCGTATCGTCCAGCACTTTGTTATCTTTAGTTTGTCTGAGCGTTTGCAAAAGAGGGCACTCAAGTCAGCAGACCAACTACGTGGTCACGATCCTGCTCTGCCGGATGCCACCAGCGAGGCCGACCTATACGCCTATGAATGGTCAACCGAACATCAGGCTGTGGTCGACGAGACAATCCACTGTCTAGTAAGTCTCCCTAGTAGTACCGTATCACCTCGCTAACTAGCTAGGGCTCATTGCGCTTCCTTGTGGAAGGGGAATACTTCCAGAAAACCTCACGTGCAATTCACCATGAGTCTGGTCCCCTTCCGACACCGGATGGCAAGTTTCAAGTTATCATACCCATCCCAAAGGTCTCGAAGAACGAGTCCATCATCAACAATGGCAGCATGCTTTGTACGGTCTCACTGAACTCTGGCCTGAGGGAAACACAGGAAACCTGGAGCTCCAAGTCAGGGTTCCTAATGAACCAAGGCACGTCTCTAGTGACACAAGTCCCTGTCGACTACATCTTGATCCGTCTAACTCGCCATTCCACACGTGTCCACTCATCCGTCGGCCCAAGGTTTTTCTTCTCCTCTATGAGAGACTAGTGCTGGGCCCTTCAATACTGTCAAGTCACTGCACCTAGGGGGTCCTCTTGGCCTGAACTGCCGCCCTGTTTCCCATCTTGCGGCATGTTGTCTCTGGGCTGGTTAGGGTTGTTGTCCTTGGGGGTCACGGAATTGACCAATGGCTGGTCTTGAACGCCCAGCGCTTCGCTCTTTTTGCCGCCGTCTGGTTGCGGCCAGGGCAATGTTCAAAAGGAACTCCATAGGTTGTTGGAAACGCACAATATGGTGGTTCTGTTCTCTTTCGATATGTTGATCACTGCATTAACCCAAAGTGTGAAGATCCCCGGCCCACCGGCTGCTTAGCTAATCATACATCACCAAACAAAGACGCCTTCAGGCTTCATGCCATGTCAACCCTTTCGCTTCATTCTTTTTTCGTCGTCATCGCCATCACTCTAACGCTCATGGAGGATGCAGTTCGTCCCGATGAGCAAGCTGCTCGGGACATGTATGCACGAGGATATCGGACATGGTCTAATCTCTGCGAGACTGCATCTAAGGACGTACACCTACTGAGGAATTGTCTACAACGCCTCCAAACCAACTTCCCCTGCCTCCCCCGGTTTCCAAAAAATCTTTACATCGACAAATCCTTCAGCGGCGCTGCCTTGGCTAAAGGAAGAACCACCTGGCTTCCAGCCGAGGAGCCAGATCATCTACCGTCATTCCAGGATGAGCTCGTCCTTGACGTTGCATGGGATAGACCAACCCACATACTTCTGACTTCAGATGTGCGACAATCGGCGATAACTCTGCCCGATATATTTGGCAGAAAGAGTAACCATATTCCGGTCTTGCTTCAGGCTTGGGCATATATTCTTGCTGCAAGATGGACGGAGCTAATCCCCGAGGCACATATTTCTCACAACGCCGACTCCCGATTTGGAGGGCATCTCGGCACATCACCATCGCCGGATGATAGCCGAAACCCTATCATCATAGACGTTGGCGAAGTCGATAGAGATGCTGCTCGCTGGTGGGATAATATTTTGTCGGTCGAGGCGGGCTGGGATGCAACAATCCGTAGCACCAAGGGTGGGCTTCTTTATTCACCATGGTCCACGATATTTGTATCAGAACGTCCTTTGGCGATCTCGGCAAAGATCAAGGCGGAAACTTTGACTTTCAAAAAAACCACGGCCTCATCAGCTACAGCATATAGCTACTTGACCGACTATTGCAACCTCCATGGCATCGACGACGATATGAGCCTGGCCGCTCTGGCAGCAGCTCTACAGATCCCGGCTATCAAGTACGACCGCAGGCGGATTGAACTTCCAATTCCAGAACTGGCCTGGGACGGACTCCAGACAGAGAGAGGGCATGCCGCCACATCCTTATTCACACTTCAGGATCGCCTTCAACTGGATAGGCTCTTGACCCTGAGCTGTAATGCCAGAGGGACAAAGGCGCTTCTCACCAGTGCTTTTTTCGAGCTAGACGTAGCAAGCAACATATGCGGGATGTGGTTGCAGGGCTCATTCGCGTTTCTCAACACAATCAAGGACCCTCACTCTCTTTTGAAAACTCTAGTAAACCGCGATCCAGATATTGGGTTCTTATGGGTTGGTGCGTTTATAACAGGAGGTTATCTTAAAACCCTTCGTGAAGGCCGCTCCGGCTGGTGGATCGTCGAGCTTGGAGCAGCTGCATGGACGAGCGGCACATTAATGTCCTTCATCCAAGCACCAGTACCTCATCTTGCGCTTGGAGCACAATCGATTTCCCGTGCCGATGAATGCCGGCTGCTTTATCTTTGTCACGACATCAACTATACCACTCCACCCCTGCTCCCCTTTGCACCGTTCGGTTCCACCGCTTTACACGACACTAATCTCGATGTCCGTAAGCATGCACTTTGTGCGAGAGATCACGGTCTGCGATATTCACACTGGACGTGGCATTGCAAAGACGATACGGAGATGGACCAAGAACCCGATATCCCGACCATCACAACCAGACCGAAGAATGGGCAGCTTTTGAACCAAGGCACAGCCGATGTCGATTATGATGAATATGACTCGGAAGACGAAAACTCGGAAATGGTTACTAGAAATATCTTCACTTGGCTTCGTGGGGAAGATGGGTTTCCAATTGCTGAAAGGGAGATTCGCGAGCACGAATGGATCGATAACCTAGATGATAGCGATGATTCTCCCATTGAGGGAGATGTCCGCTCTACTGCTGGGGGACAGCTTCATGGGTGGTTACTGAAAACTTTGACCCAAAGATCAAACTCCCTCTGAAAGCTTAGTCTGCTTAATCGGGGTCTTTGTCATTTGCTGTCGATAGGCGTCCAAGTAAACCTGTTGTTGCTTTCTTTGTTGTCTTTGTCGTTCCAAGGCCCTTGCATCATCCACATAGATATACTCAATTCTGTCTTGCTCGTTTTCACTTCCATAAACCCGCTTCTCTGCATCCTCATAGGGGGACATGCCCTGAAGCCAGACAACTTCCTCATGGGAGTCGTACAGACGAGTCCTCGGCGCCATAGTTCTGCAGGGCGTACCTGAACGTCGCCTGGCCCTCTTCCTCGGGGTATAGGGCTGAGGTCAATCCGTGAGGGAGCATGCCATGTTTGACTCGTCAGACTGTTGCTTGTCATCCATTTTGCTTGAGCGTGAGATTCACTAATCAACCTGACGCGCGGGACCTAGCCAATTTGATAGACGGCCCTAAAATTAAGCTTGATTTGCTTCCGGTGCCCGGGGACGCCGGGCTGTGGCCGGATTGCAGCCCCATAGGGCTAGGTCGAGACCGTTCTCCACCGGTGTTGTAACGCCTACCACGGCCACAGCCAGGGTCCCCGCCTATGTAGTCCCCAATCAGGCGAACATCCTCCACGTTTAATGGAGCACAGGAGGCTCTGGGACCTGTGCTAGGCCGGATCCATCAATTTTCCCGCTACCATCCCCTGCCACAAGGGTTTTGGGGCTGTTGAGGTATCCCCACAGGCAAATCCTGCCAAGATGTTGCTGTCACGACTCATCGATTCGGGCAGAAGCCACCTCTCATCTACGGCCTGGGACTGCCTGGTGGCACTGGAATAGCTGCCTGCGGCCACTGTGGCCCAGATACCCGACTCGGCGGTGCAGAACAATTCTCTGGCATCGTTCCCGGCACATGGGCAAACTATGAGATCCATGGCACATGCCGCGTGACGAAATATATCATGGCTGTTACCAGGGGTATTCTTTTGCAGCGCTATCTGACATATGATATCACACCTCCAAATACTCAACCATCTTCTTTACAACGACCTCATCCCCCTCCACTGTCCCACTCAAGTCCTCATCAACCCAGCCTTCTGTCCACCCACCGCCAAAGTCAACAATCCACGCATCATCCGTTTCGCGGTGGATCAGCATATTGGAAGCTTTGCCGTCACCCCATGTAACCCCAATTTGATGCAGTAGCCGAATGGTATCCTGGATTTGTGACGCCCACTTTCTCCGGCGGCTCTCGTCAATGGCAGAGACAGTCTCGATACTTCCCAGTGTCGATAGCTCCCAAGTCTCTGATACCGGGATGTATGCTTCCAAGAACCCAACAATCTGGTTGTTATTGGGCGTCTCAATCAAGCCTAGGAGCTTGGGAATCCGGAGAGTAGTCGCAAGGGGGGATGTAGTAATCTTCCAGAGACAGTCCAGCTCCGTCTGTGCGGCATCTTCTGCCTTACTACATCCAGCCTTTGAGCACATCTCTTTCCCCTCAACCATCACACGTGCAATGTAGCCTTCATTGAGAAGGTTTTCGAGGACGTAAATGTCCTTGGTAGAAAATGTTGGGAGATCGAAATGCTTGTCTTTGTTCAGATGGAATGGCTAGCCAGATTGGCCAAGGAGGATACCACTACCCACGGCATGAGTATCATCGTAAACCACCTCTGCCTTACCATTCAAGGTTTCAAAAGAAAAGGTGTATTCTTGTGGGAAGAGGAGGGCGTGGAGGTCGTGTGAACACGCAACACCGGGTTCAGTTGGTGGAGCGAGACGATCGAAGATCGACCGTCCAGTGTCAACGATAGCGTCGAGGATCTCGTCCGAGAGAGTCTCAGCTTCATCGAGATTATCGGTATTGCAAGCAGCGTTGTATCCGTCGATGAAGGAATTCTCAACAGGGGCGGCGGCAGTGCTTGGGGGAGACCGGCGGAGGTAAACGACAAGGCGGGCATTATTCCAGCGGATGTTGAGGGAGATTTGGTCACTCCACCCGCTAGATATCTCCTCAAGATGGTGGTGACTCATGGTTTCAATGTCCCTCGTAGAAAATGGAGATGCAAAGGCGAATCTGTATGAAACCCAGATGAGGCTGACCGCGCCTTAAGATGTGGTTCGCCAACCAAGCTGCCACCTGCACGTGATGCTGGCTTTTGCCTAGGTCGTGACAAAGCAGTTTTCATCAATACATTAATATCCCATTACACTCCTCATCGCGTCTCGTCTTATTTAACTCCTCCATAAGATTCCACGATCTCTTTACATCAGCATACTCATCTTCTCACCCAGGCACATGGCTTCTCTGAACTCGGGCCGCGCTCACTTTTCAGCGACCCGGCAAAATGCTGTCAAGGATGCGAAGGAAATGCAAGCATCCGTCGAGCGGGAATGCCTCGAGTCCGGAAAGGAGCAGCCTCCCTATCTTCTTTTGGAACTTATCGGCAAGGGAAGCTTCGGTCGCGTCTACAAGACCCATGGCACAAAACCCGGTCAACTCGTCGCTGTTAAGATCATCAATATCGAAAACGGCGATGCCATAGACCCTGGGGCGGATACATTTGGTGATATCCTCAAGGAAGTTGAAACTCTGAAGCTCCTTGGGGGTGGCGGAGCGAAGAATGTCAATACTGTGGTGGATGCCCTTCTCGTTGGTCATACTATGTGGATGGTCACCGAGTATTGCGCTGGCGGGAGTGTTTCGACCTTGATGAAGCCAAGAGGCCGCTTGCCAGAGCAGTGGATCATTCCCATCCTGCGGGAAGTCGCTGAAGCCATCTTCTGGGTTCATAAGCAGGGCATCATCCATCGGGACATCAAGTGTGCCAATGTTCTTGTCACCGAAGCGGGCGGCGTGCAGCTCTGCGACTTTGGAGTCGCCGGCATTATTCAGACCAACTTCGACAAGAGGAGCACTATCACAGGGTCCTTGCATTGGATGGCACCCGAACTCTTCAACTCTGCCGTCAGATACGGCACTGAGGTTGATATTTGGGCCTTTGGGTCGATGGCATATGAAGTCGCCTCTGGACTACCCCCCAATGCAAGATTCAGAGATATTCCTCGGTTTGGCGCTTATTTGAAGACTCACTGCCCTCGCCTTGAAGGTGACCAGTACTCACCCGGACTGAAGGACCTGGTCGCCTGCTGCATGGTCGAAGATCCTTCTCTGCGCCCTCCTATTGAACAACTCCAGCACCATCCTTACATCCATGGTACTGAGGTGGACTACCCGGCTGGGTCGTTGTCTAGACTTGTGCACGCTTATAAGCTCTGGGAAGCTCAAGGCGGAAGTCGTGCATCGCTCTTTTCCCCAGGCGGCGCTCAAAGGGAGCCTACCTCTGACTCACCTTCGCCTACTCCTGATGAGTGGAACTTCAGCACCCTAGATGATTTGGATCTGGATCAGCTCGCTGTTTCAGACTCATTTCAGTCCGTGTTCGAGGTTTACGACACCAACATGGATATTTGGACCAAGACGCCAAAGCCCTATCCCCGTCGTCGAAAACCACCACCCCCAAACATCAAGATGCCAGCGGCCCCATTAGAAAAGCTCTTCGACCCAAATACGATTTCCAATTATCAGGATAACGCTCGTGCCTTCTACGCCCTCAACCCGAGCGGACTGATAACGTCTGCACCCCCAGTCCCTGAGGGCTCAGACGCTCAAAGCATTCGAGAATCCCTCATCGACCTGGACGCCGCCCTTGGTGACATGGTGCTTCAACCCCCGGCTTTGTCCCCCTCGACCGACCCGACAGATGCAGGTCGGCGGCGCACCTTGGATTGGACCTTTCCAACCGAAGCATCGGCCTCAGCATACCCCCAATTCCAGCAAAGTTACGATCCTGCCAGCAGTGACGGGGAACTGACCCTAACGCAAGCTCAGAGAGGCTTGGTTTCCGGATTCCCTCCAGACAAGATAACATCGGACAACCGTGCATCCGCTTTGAGTCTTATCGATCTTGATGCCAGCCTGCCTGATGATTTGCGAGAGACCTCCCGGCCATCCACAGCGAATTCGGATACTCCATCCGACACATGGCGGACACCCTTTGACCTTGAGAGGCATACAACCATGCCAATACCGCATCCAGCTGCTATAAGAGAACCATCCATTTACATCGACGATGGCGATTTCAGCATCATGACGGCTGTCGGGATGCCAGAAGACCTAGGTCAGACCATGATCCACAGCTCGCGCCAACCCAGCCAACACCATCTACCGTCTGCCCACAGCGAGCAAGGTGAACAGTCTCAACTTGCAGGGCAGGGCAGACAGGAGGATCATCCAGCGGTGGACTTACCACCCCTACCAGGACCGCCAACGGCAGGGGTAATGCAAGGGGCCGAGTCTGGTGAAGATGTTAAGAGTGAGCTGTTGCGGTTGATCTCTAGTTTTAGGCATCATTTGCAAGCTACTGATGAGCTTCTGGAAACCCTTCCGATCCGCAATGGGCATATTTCCCAGAGGCCTCCCAATAGTCCAGAATGACGGCGGAATCTTTATTGAGCTCAAATGTTGCTATTTTGGGTAGACTAAAGACTGGATAGCTTGACTTGAAGCGTAGAGTATAAGGTGAAATGATTGTGTGCAAATAAGCCAACATGCAGACAAAACATAAACACAGGTCGTTATCCCTGTCAGAACCCCGACAATACCATAACGTCAAGATCCTATCTGACGGTCCCGGCGATATTGAATGAGCTTTTGAAGACAATGATACTTTCCTTGCCCATTCCGCCCCAATTGCTCATCCACAAACGACGCAATGTCATCAACTGCTTGGATGAGCTTGTGAGCAAACGCCAATCTCTGGTCCCGAATGTTTTACTCAGCGATGAAGTCATAGGGCGCCAACTTCCAGTTAAAGCCTGAGATTATATTGCATTGAATCGATATCGCTACGTGTTGGGTTAGCCCCTGCATAACACTTACAGGCTGTACCCCGCCTGGTTGATCCCACGCCGACCAACACGCATCAACACCACCCTCCGTCGCCGCCCGAATCATCCAAGAAGCGGCTGGCCATGGTCGACCCTGAGTCACCAGCGCCCAAGAGGCAGAAGGTGCACCAAGGCCCGAACAAGACGCCCAAAGCCAGCAGCAGCAGCAGCAAGCAAGGGTTGGGATACTTGCACACTACGTCACCGACTCCGACCGCTTCAGACACACAATCCTCAGCTTCAGGCCGGTCCTCGCCCTCGAAACAGCTTGCCAGCCTGGAGATTAGCACAGAAGGCGTAGAGCTGCGAAATCTTTCCCTGGCAGACCCTTCCCTACCGCCCGCACTCTCTGACCTGTTGTTGGAGCTGCAGAGCTGCAGCGGTAGCGGGGTGGGATCGTGTCAAGCACCTTGCGAGTCGAGATCATGGAACAGGCAAAGACAGATGCCACATTCCGCGTCTTCATGGACCACATGTTTGCTGCTACGATAGATCGCGATCAGCTGGGACCGACCCTTCCGGTCGATGAGGCCACCCGTCTTGTTGAAGAGGCTGCAGAATGCCAGGTGTCAAAGCAGAACGACCGAGGATGGAACCAGATGGTTCATCACCCTCTCTTATACTCGGCCATCTACGGTCGACGGCGACGGGATCAACTCGTTGGTTTTGCACCATGCACGACGGCAAAGATCATTCGCGAATATCTCCCCGCAACCACGCCCGCCAAGATGGTGGACTATTGCGTATACTTGGATCCCAAGGCCGACCTAGTTGCTTCTGAAGCTATCCAAATACTGCGCTGCTCTCTGGTGTGCCAGGTGATTAACCATAGTGACTTTCAGCCTTTCCACAAGTGACCCATCGCTATTAGCATCGAGACAAAGAGTCGAGATAGAACCCGGCCGGAAGTAGTAGCGCTGCAGATTGGAACATGGCACTCGGCGCAATGGCGATTCCTCGAGCATCTTGCCAACCGCTCAGGTGGCTCGTTTGACGGACTACCCTTTCTACCTGCTGTCCTCGTGCATGGGCACGACTGGAGCTTTGCCGCCACCACGAGAGAGGGACGCAAGACGGTTCTGTGGCTTCAGCACTCGTTCGGGTCTTCCTCTGACGTTGTGGGCGTGTACAAGACGGTCTGGTGCCTACAACGCCTGGCTCAGTGGGCTGCTGAAGTGTACTGGCCATGGTTCCGAGAGAACTGTCTCGGCGTTGGCCAAGGATGAGTGAGGTTCTGGGTTCTCCCTTTGACTCTATATTGTATGTGAAGCTATTGAGCTAGCTGAAATTACCATGTTCCTGTATTCTATTTGTCCTTTAGTAATTGTCTTCTATCGCGTCTTGGCTCAACTATCTCCTAATATTGCTGCCAAAACTCTCCATAACTTTCATCATCATAGTTATCCAAATATCTCTGATATACTTCTTCAAGCTGTATCCTGTCGGATTTAAACATATACTCTTTGTTTTCTTGCAAAGGTTCATAGACAGACTCCAAGTCCACCACCACGACTCGATCTCCCACGATTATCAGATTGTCAAGTCCGACATCCTCGTAGGCTAGGCCGAATGCGTTCAGCTCCCGCCACGCTGGATCGACAAGCTCCTTGAACTCGTCAACCGAAAGACGTGGCAACTTTTGCTCCCACGGCATGATGCCAGTGATCTCGGATAGAATGAGAGCACGAGCTCCCTCGCATTTCGCCTCGCCATAGAGTCTGGGTATCACCCGGCCTTGAAGGCTCTCGAGCCTTTCGTACATGCGCTTCTCGTTCTCGAACTCCTCGAGCCAGCCCTCCTTAACCTTCTTGAGCACTACGCGATCGGGGAGGAAGAAGCCGGGGAACACAGCGGCAATGGGTACTTGCAGGAAGGTCGGAAGGCGTAGGAGCAGGTTCATAAGCATGCGTTGGAAGGGGCCGCGGATGATTGATAGTCTTAGGACATTGGGGTGTTTACGATCGTTGCGCTTGCCGATGGCCGACACGACGCTGAGGCCGAAGCGAAACTGCAGACAAGGCAGTCCAAGTCAGCTCAGGAAATTGGGAGAATATGGGAGGTGATTCAAACCTTGACGCGACGCGGAGCGTTAGGCGATTCATCAAAGTCATCCATGGGGGGCGATAATGGATGGCAAGGAATGGTGTTTTTGCTTGAAACGACGCTCCAGATGCTTTAATAAGGGGTAAGGGTGCCTGCTGCTTATGTAACCCGTTAACTCAACAACGAACCTAGGTAGATAGGCAACCCCGCCTCAGCTTATCTCCCGCAACTAAACAGCTCCAACCTCAAGAAACGATGACAACCACCTTGGCTGATCTCATCGGACAGCACCCTACGAACCCGGTCAAAGATACCCTCAAGCAGTCAGACAGCAACAAGGCATGGACTAAATCATATCCTCCTATTTCCAAACTCAAAGTGCACACATCTGTCCGAGGGCCAAACTCGGTTGTCGCCAACTTTGATGCATTCCTCGGCGAGCAGGATGATGACAACCTCCGCCTGAACGAGCGTGGATATCCACCGAACTACCGCGAATGGCGTCTTGATACAGAAGAAGATGGGGTTCAGTGGTTCCATACGGAGATATCAAATATTGTCCTAGCCGCATTCGCCAGATACCCGAATATCCTTCAGGCTTCTCAAGAAAGGCCTCTTTCCGAGACTCGCACCGATCAAATAGCTGATACATGCTACTCACTGCCCCGCGGAAACGAACGAATACCTCTTGTTACCGGTGAATTCAAGAGAGGCCTTCTACGTCGAGACCAATGGCAGAACAACCGGGTAGACGGCGTTCAACAACTCACGCTTTCTCGGGAGTTGAGAGGGTACGCAGTTCCTTGATACCCATGGGCTTTTGGCCAAATGGTACTTACTGAACTAAAACACTCAGCTACGCTCACAAATATAACTGCCCCCAGATTTTTTGTTTCGACAACTACTCATTCCTCATGCTGCAGTTTAGAGCCAAAGATCAGGACGATATAAAGGACGCTAAATGCGAAGTTGATTGCTGGATATTTCCTCGCCGAAACTCAGAAGGGACCTCTCTCAGATATGCCTTCTATCGACTGTTGTTGCAAGGTTTTCGGAAATGCCAAGGTTCACGGGCGGTGGATGTATCGCTTTATTCGATCCGCCCTTCGAGGCGCAAGTTTTATAATGGGCAGCCAGTTTGGAAACTTGAGGATGGCAAATATCATGTTAGCCCCTGGGGTCATACCCGCAAGGTAGACCCAACCTATGGTGCGTTTTTCTGGACGGATACGGATGGGTCAACAGCGTTGCTGGATCAGAATGGTGCGCCGGTGTGGGACACAGAGGCGTTCTGGGAACCTGAACAGGAACAAACTGATCCTACAGAGGAAGATCTCTATGGATCTGAGTAGCACCTCTTCCATCTACCACAGGATCAACCAAACACCTACTATAGCTAAGAATGACAATGCACTCAAACAGGCCACAATCAAATTATGGGCCACCAAGACGGCATACAAGCCGCCTGGTTCCTCACTTGTAACTAGAGCAGAAGTTCTTACGAAAGCGCAGCCAGTTGCGCTTGATAAACGCTGCGAAATCCTAAGCAAAGCAGAGCAACCAAGGTGGTTTGCGAGCACTACTGGATAGTTCTAAACCTTGCTCATCTGTTAAAATTTGAAAATCCATGGATGCTTATACGCATGCCCAGTAGATAGCCGCCTCTCAGGTTGCCACTGGAGCATCGCCTGGACGAAAGACAAAAATCCCTCCTTGCTCTTGCCTTGCAATGACGTTGCAAGAGACTCTAGCCGTACTGGTTGTGGCAAGGGAACAATCCCTCTCCACTTGCCAGCTTCATCCCAGTATTTCAGAGACTTTGTGCTCTTTTGCAAGAACTCTAGTGGCGGCGGCCCGAGCAATGACACCATGTGAGCAAGGTGCAGAGCCTCATTACGCTCGATATCATCATCGTAGGTCCGGAAGAGACTCTCCGCTTGAAGAAGATCCCATGCCTAGGTACACAAAAGGTCAGGATGCTGAAAGGGCCAGTGAAGAGACTGGAAAAGAACCTACCAAGAGTCCGATCGACCACATGTCTACTGCGTAGTCCCATGGCATGTCTAACAGTACTTCAGGGGCTCGATACTGTGAGGGCATGGCAAGTCCACGCTGGGGTTCATCGTCGATGCAGATGCGAGCGTGTCCAAAATCACATAGTTGTGGGGGACCTCCAGCGTCCAGAAGCATCTGCGAAGTATGGATTACACGATTCCCGATAACCTTCCTGGGGCTTGGGTTTGCTAGCTCTTTTTCTTCATATCTAGCCAGCAAAGATTTGTTTGTAATGCCGAGAAGCAGGTTCCCGGAATGTAGGTCTTCCTGGAGGATCAGCACTGGATTTGCGCCAAAGAGAAGCATATAATGTCGAGTTGAACCTACCAGTGTGAATGACACCAGCCTCGCAGTGTAGGAAGTCAAGAGCGATGAGGGCTTGCTGAACGGCTGATACGGTGGTCTCTTCATCGTAGATGCCACCTGGCTGTAGATCTTGCAGGAGTTTTACACTAACACCGAGCGGAGGTAGAACAAAGACGGCATGATTACCGTGAGGTCCCTGGATCACAAAGTGATCATCAAGCATTCGAATTTGTCGACGACCGGGGTGCTCCGACTTGATGGCCTCGAGGTGTTGCAACACATGGAGCTCTCGATTGTGCGAGATGCAGTTGACATGCACTTTGAGAACGACATGTCGTCGATTGCTGAAATCATGTCAGAAAGAGAACAGAGAAGGGGCGGAAGTGAATTACAAGAGATCGAGACCCAGCCATGTGGTCGATGACGCGCCATATCCAAGTTTAGCTACGATTTGGTACTGATCGTGGATCAAATCGCCGATGCGAATAGGATAGAAAATTTCTTCTCTATAGAAGGGAAGTGTCTCTTCCTCAAGCTTCGTCGACGCGTCAATAACTTCGAAGCCCTCAAGCGGGAAGCTCTTGGAAGGGAGCCGTTGGGCCAGCGAAGAAACCATCCGGAAGGAACAAAAGCGGGTCACACGTCGGACAATTGTATGTTCGAGGTTCACTTTGATCAAGCAAGGCACGAATGATGGGACTCGCGCGGAAAACATTCTTGTTGATCGTACTTTGTGAACTGAAGATGAGAAATGTGAGCTTCGTGCAAGACATCGCGTGCGTGCTTATGTCAGCAACTATTGTGGGTCGACTGGTAGCGTTCATGGCCAATCACAAGGAGTCGCATGAATCACCCCTCCGCGGTTGCTTACGACCTTCATATCCGATGATTGGCTGAGCTTGGCCTTGCTATTCTTAGCGCTTCAAACCGCGCGTCTAGACTGGGAGCAATTGGTCGTGTGTGATTGTCTTGCCGGCCTGATCCTGAGCCGAGCTGGCCTTCGGAGCGGCCCTTCGACCCAGGTGGCCGAGCTATTGCTATTGGCTGAGGTAGAAACCTCATCACGTCTTTCGGATTGGAACATTAATAGCTCTCTATGGCCCCTGAGCCCCTTCCCATGGCAACAACTTTCATCCGCAAAATAGAACGCGACGCACTTTACCAGGATTACTTACTTACTTTCCACCGACATTTCCACCAACAGACGATGTCTTCCTCAAAGAAAGCAGCAACCGGAATCTTTGCCATCGTTGGCAAGGTTTCCGTGGATGCGGTTGAGAAATCTAGTGGCAAACCTTGGGTCAAAGCACTTGAGACCGGCTCTCAGTATGCCAAGGCAACCGTTCAGTAACCCGATTACAACCATGTGCCCTCTACATAGAACTGACCTAAGGCTCATGATAGTATCCGGCCCTCGACTCCATGAAGATCCAGTAAGCTACCATGCCTATCAATCGGTTGCTCTGAACACTAAACATGGTTACACAGTGGAGCGAAGGCGCACCAATCGCATAACGTCCCAACACACTCTGCAGTTCTCAGTGTTTCGTTCTATAATGGGAAGAAAAGAGTAGTCTCGGGACATATCCATAAGGATGGAAAAGTGGATTTCTCAAAGGGCACAAAATCCGCGAACCACCAACCAAGTTTTGAAACCGGCCCGACATGGCACGTGGATCCTCAAAATCCCAGTCAACCTCTGTGGTGGAACGGCGAGACATGGGAAAACGGACAATGGAGCCATGAACATCAGACTTGGGTTGCCTATTACGAGGGCAATTGGTTTATGTGGAATCCATAAAAGGGAACAGTCTGTAATGAGTCTTGATGCCTAAACTAGTAGCGTGAGACGGTAGCAAGGAAGTAATTTTTCCCATGAATGCAGATTTGATAGCAGTATTGGCGTGTTTGGTTGGTGTGGTTAGCTGTAGATCAGTGACTTGGCGAGTGTGGGAATATTTGCGCGTAGTTACACTCGCATGAGTTTTTGGCAAATGCCCTGGCTGGACAATATAGCAGGTAATGTATATCTCACTATTTCTTTAGCTGTCTCCCTAATCGCTCTTAACCAATACATGGCTTTAGCCAGGATTTAAACAGCCAGAGTCTTGAGCTCTAGAACGTGAGCACACGTCGTCCTTATGATCGTGAGCGTCAGGAACCCATCCAGAGCGGCAACGTATTTATCTTCGAGGAACAAGCCTCCGGCATGAAACGATGGACAGATGGAATCACTTGGAGTCCGAGCCGGACTCTCGGCAACTTTCTCATCTATCGAGAGCTTGACGAGCCTTCCCGGTCAGGCGAGAAGACGCGCGCCCTCAAGAAAACCAAACACTAATCAGGGTGAATCAGGAGGCCGAATGGGTTCAACCGACACCGCTAGCACGCCACAATGTGACACCGCTGGCACTCGAAGATATGCTCTGGCAGCATGTACCGGCACTCATTGCACCGACGCCGTCCCATCTGCTTTGACCACCACCTGTGTCGGCAATCATGGTTTTCCACGAGATTCTGCCTCTCGGCTCGGACAGCATCTCCATGCGCTGCAGTGTTGGCTACAAGTCTCGGGTTCCGGGCCACATTGTCCCTTGCGCTCATGAGGAGGTTAGCTTCATCCCACTGTGCGCAGCCGCAGTTCTTAAACTGCACTCCGCATAGGCAAGCTGGAGGGTGAAGAGGTCACCAGTCAGTATTCGATGCGGTACAGGCGAGGAACCGAGGGTAGGGAAGACTAACTTATGTGATTGCAGCCAGTAGAGAGCTCGGCGAGCCTCTTACACGGATTGGAGGTGGATAATCATTCTTGTTTGCTTCTTGGTTCCCTTTACTTTGTCGCTACGTCGACTGTCACTTGCGATGAAATGGAATGATGAGAAGCCTAATGACGGGTGGGGATGGCTTCCACTTGTTTGCCGAGCTGTTAGCGACGCTTCTAGAGAGGCAATGACCTCAGGCGCGGAGCCGTACACCTCATTCCAACAATTCCAGATGACGTGGCCAACAACAACCGGATCACCAAGGAAGGGGAATTGTTCTAGTGCGTATCGTTCTTCTACTTCCTCCTCTTCCAAGTCTGGAAATGGCCTGCTCCAGGCCATGATTTCGTAGATAGTAGAGCCTAGAGCGAAGAGCTCCCATTTCATTACTAGACGGTCATAAGTTGTCTCTAGACGATAAAGGGATCTATTATTATCTAGTCACGCTTAGGAATAAGTGATTTTTAATCCTCCGTAATCTATAATCTCTAGAATAGCTTATTATTTTATTTATTTCCCTTTACTTTATAAATACCTTTTTAATAATAATTATCTTTATAATAAATATTATCCTTAATAGCCTTATATTATTTTAGATATACCTTAAAGGTAACTATAATAAAATCTCTTTTATTATAATTTAATTATTATATATTATCTTAATATCTAATATAAGAAAAGCCTTATTTATTTATCTTAGTCTCTTTATTTAGCTAAGATATCTTTATCTACATCTCACAGCATCGGTTCCTTTGAGATTCCTCATCCCGCATCACTGATGTGAAGCTCAGTCGCGACGCCTCGCATCTCCCATCTCACAGCCTAGAAACCCAGAGAACTCTTCCTGGGGCACCCATCTCAGCCATGCCCGAGACCGGGAGTGGTCTCCCTACACCCGACGGCTTGCCCCAGGACAGAAAATCCAACCACCCCGGAACCAGCCACCAGACCCAAGCTCCGGCTGGGCACCATCACCCACGGGCCACTCCACAGGGCACTTATCTTAGTTGCTTGGGAGAAGACGTCGAGGATCTTGAGCGGTACAAGGAAGGCGGTTACCACCCAGTGCACCTTAATGACTATCTAGGCCCGGCCAACCGGTATCGCGTGCTGCACAAGCTTGGCCACGGTGGTTACAGCACCGTGTGGCTCTGCCGCGACACCCAGCAGGACCGCTACGTGGCTATCAAGGTCATGGTAGCAAGTATCAACAACGTCCCACCAGAACTATCCCTGCTTCGGTTGGACCAAAGCATCCCTGGCGCCGAGTTTATCGTATTGCCGCTGCATTACTTCACCCTCCAGGGCCCCAACGGCTCACACCAATGCCTCGTGCTTCCTCTACTTGGACCCCCTGTGTCGCCGGATCTCTGGTATCAAATGAGACAGGACCCTGATGTTATTCTTCACCAGATAGCCCGGCAGGCTGCCCAAGGTCTAAGTTGCCTACACAAGAACCAGATTTGTCATGGAGGCAAGGCACACACGCCACCCCCCCTCCTTTACTTGCATCGCGGGCTAATGGCGCCGTAGACTTCCGCGCGGCCAACATCCTCGTCAGGCTAGCCAATATCGACCATCTTCCCAAGGACGAGCTTCTCTCTCTAATAGAGGAGCCAGATGAGATTCCAGTCCGACATGTATCTGGCGGGGAACCCCCCAATTCGTCCCCAAAGTACCTTGTTCCCAGAGCCGACATGACAGGCCTCACTGAGTCCGTCTACCTAGCGGACCAGATCGGCATCGTCGACTTTGGCGAGTCATTCACCTTCTCATCGCCGCCATCAACGCTTGGAATCCCGCGTCAGTATCTCCCACCCGAGCTTCTTCTTTCTAGGGAGCCACCAGCCTCGGGACCAGCCGCCGATCTCTGGGCTCTCGGGTGCGCACTCTTCGAGATTCGGCAGCAGAAGCCTCTCTTCTCCGGCAATCCAGACAAGATTGCTGCCCAGATGGTGCGCGCGCTTGGAAAGCCCCCGGCCAAATTGTGGGACAAGTGGGAGGCGCGGAACGACTTCTTCGACGAAGAGGCCAAGTGGACTCGGGACTCCAGCACGTTTTCGATCGAATGGTGTCTCGAGCAACGACGAAGCGTATATCAACCAGAGCCAGGGACGCGGGGCTATCTACAGACGCCAGACGCGGAGCGGAAGCTGTTAGCTGATCTCTTGTATCAGCTATTCCAATTTGACCCGGCCAAGCGACTGACGGCGGAGCAGGTGCTGGAGCATGCGTGGTTAACGGGAAAGGATTGATCCGGGGCCCTACTGTGAACTTGGCAGTGTCGGCTGGATTGAGAGTGGATGGACCGTCAATAGGCTGACAGGGCAGATCGATCGCTAGGCCAATCAGACCCACTTGATCTAAGCTTCTAATCGAGAAAAAGATAACATGCGCTACACCAAGGGGAAATGAGGCGTTGGGCCGATCTCCCCGGGTAGATCTCCCCGGGTAGATATCTGCCGAGGCGGGGTTTGGCCCATCGCCAAAGCGTTCCGAATGCTTATCCGGTTTCAATTCACTAACGTTTTCTCGAAATTTGCCACGGTGACGGCTTAATCCCTGTGGCTCGCTAGCGCTTGTACCATTCACTGAATTTGGCAACGCTGGGCTTATGCCGCAGAGCGGTGGTGATTTCTTCGACCCGCCTGGGGCATAAGTAGGGGTCCGTAGCGTCCCCATAATTAAGGTCATCGCATGGTAAAGTGTGATAATCCGCAGGCCTAAGGAAGCTACTTTTCTAATCTTTTCTCCCTATTAATACGAGGATAAGCTTCATGAGATAAAGAAAGATCCTCTAAGAGCCTTATGATGAATTGACAAAAAACGAGGGGCTGCTCCAAACAATAGTGCCCAAAGCATTGCCAATCTCACAAAGCACTCCTCACTAGTGCTGGTGACCTTGAGCCATCCTTTGCAGCAGCTCTGCCGCCATCCACATTTCATCGTCAAACTGGGCAGGCCCAGAGGCTGAAGTTTCATCTCCAGCAATAGGACCACCGTTCTCAAGACGCCAACTCTCACCCTGGGCCCGTGGCACACTGGACCTGCTTCGATCAATCTGCGCATCCGCATCCCCCGTCTGACTCTGCAGAGTCGACCCGTATGGGTATTGACTTTCCCAATCGTCCGACCCCTCCACACCAACCCATGCAGCAGCAGACGATCCGACATAAAGGGAGTTGAGCGGATCCTGCGAATAGTCCTCCAGAAAGTTGGCCAACTCTGGCTGCTCGCTCGGGACGGACGCGCGTCGACTGCTGCGACCTCCCCGTCGTTTGGTGGTCAATTGCGACGATGAGGATGGTGCTTTGGATGTCGCTGCTTTCTTTTTGGATGCCTTGGATGCCGTTCCCTTCTTTCGAGTCGTCGACTCAGGAGGCGGAGCTTCTGATCTGACAAAGCTACCCTCATCGTAGGGCGAGGCAGTTGCATAATCATACGCGTAAGACCTTGGCTGGAAGATTGCTGTCTCTTGGTCGTCGGGCCTATATGGGTGCGTCGTCTGCTCCCCCACTTCCTCAGCGTATAGAGCAGCCGGCGTTTGCCAGGCAGCATTGGTCTCAGCAGATAGCTCATAGCATTGTCGAGCGGTATATCGAATGTCTGGCGAGATGACCACCATGCCGTTCAGTGGGAACCGACCTAGTCCGGTAGGCCAGTTTTGCAGGTCTTGTTGGAACTTGGCAACGACCTTTTCGCACCAGGCAGTCCCGCCGTCCGTATACCGGGACTTATACCGTGGAAGGTCGTGCATCAGCTGATACACTACCACACCAAGAGACCAGATGTCGACAGCTGCAGTGTAGGTCGATCCCTCCTCGCCAGAACAGATACGTTGCCACTGCAAGTAAATCTCAGGTGCTTGATAATACGGGGTGCCGCAGATAGTCATCAACTCGCGACTATCCCGCGCTAACCCGAAGTCCCCGAACTTGACGTGGATATTGCCTGGGAATCGATGCTGGACGAGAATATTATCTGGCTTGATATCTCGATGCACAATTGGTGGTTCGTGCTCGTGCAGGTAGATCAGGGCTGATAGGCATTGATCGAGAATTGACTGGGTCTCATCTACTGATATATTTTCCTGGTCACTCAAAGACCCGCAACGCATGTACTCTAGGCGCAGTTCGGGGTATGGCGTCGGGAGTGATTCGACAAGTTCGTCAAGTTCGACAAGTTTCACAATGTTTGGCTGCTAGGTTATCAGAAGTAAGCCATGAACGGGGAGGCGTCACACAAACATGTGAAAGTTGGTCGATAATGCGGGCCTCTCTCTCCCATGCATCGTTGTCGACTAATCTCGACCGGATAGCCTTCGCAGAAGGCTGCTTCAGGGCAAACTCGCTCCCGTCGCTGACGTTCCAGTGATGCGTGACAACACCGAACCCCCCCTCGCCGAGCCGCTTTTTCAGGTAGATCGCACCTGTGCCCGGCGTCTGAGCTCCGGTGTTCAACTCCGTATCTGGGGGGAAGCCGAGGCCGTCGAAGCGGTCTTCAGCCGTTGCTGTGCCCTGGCGGAACCATTTTACCTTGCCGATATGCGCCTGAGAATCGATATCGTGCTCTGGAACGACGATCCGGAACGAGATGGTCTCGATTACAGTGATAATAATTTCTCCCATCTTCTGGGGGACCCCATCACCGCCCACAATCCACTGGAAATTACTCCGCACGCCATGCCCTTGCGTGCCATATGTGACTTCAGTCCCCAGGGAAGAACCCAAGTCCTGAACGATCAGACGGTTCATCTCGTCGAAGGTGAGACTGAAGTGGCGGTTGGAGACGCCCTGGAGATTCAAGACGACATCACAATTCGAGTTTGCCCCGAAGATGACCCCGTGCTTAGTACGTGGGATGTTGCTGAACCGGATCTCGATGCGTGGTTTGAAGTCAAGGTTTGGGGCGCCGGGATTCTCTGGTGGCTCGGTCGACCCTCGCGCGTGGCGGCTTTTTGGCTTTGGCTTGGAACTTTGAAGCTGCGGAGGCATGTAAAGTGAGCATGCCTTGATCGCGTCTAATCCGACATCGTCAACGTCTGTGTGGGAATACACGCAGGCGATGACATCGGTGTCTCCCATCTTGAAATGCGCGTGTTTGGGAGGCGGATGATTTTTCGTTGTCTGAGGATGTGTTTAACAGTAGATGAGGATGTGTTCAATAGTGGATGAGGTTTATATTATAATAATCACTCTTTTTGAGGACTTACACGTAGACGACCCATGTCTAATGAAGCAGCTTCCCCGCGTACCTGATGAGACGGCTGCCTAGAGTGGGCGGCTACTCCCGGCCCCACCTCTCCAAATGCTGCCTGAGGACTCAACTGCTGACTTTCTTCCCACCCATCATTGTCGACAATCACATTGTGTCTCCCCTTACATCGACGGCAACATGGCTTCTCCAGAGCCAACCTCTGCGACACTGACTGTGGAAGATATCGCTGTCCTCACCGATGCAGAGCTTGCCGAGTTTATGAAGAAGCACCGCCGTCCCAACGGTGGCTTCGAACTTCCTGTTGACGGTTGGGATAAACTATCCAAGGACGAGCGAGACCAACTCGCGGAGAGGTTGAAGTAAGTCGCCCTGTTTAGCCGACACCCATCGTCTCGTCCCATTTGCTAACGATGAACTAGAGCCCAACAACGAGCTATAGCCCACAGTCCGACAGCATGTTCCCGCCCGCTCGACCTTGACGCGCTTGATGCACGCCTACGCAACGTCGCCGCTGGCAATAATAGCGTTTCCACCCAAGATGCACCGAGACTCGATGTGAGAAGAAGAACCGAGACCCCCCCGGACCGGGGACCGATAAGACGAGAAAACGAGACTCGAGCATACCACGACCTCATCAATGACGATGGTCGACCACTATACCCCATCGACCGGCTCGAGCAGGTTTTGCAGAGTCCAGATGACTATTGCGAGATGATAGACCCTTGGCAGGACCGTCTTGTACTGCGCCTTTGGCAAACCTTCTTGAAGCGCCAAGGGCCCTGGCCGAAGCCATGGGAGTTGTTCCAAAGGCAGCTCGCAAGGTGGCACGATTTCCGCAAGTGGCAAAACGACAACCGAGATATTGAAGATGATGGTGATGGTGACTTCCTGGCATATGTTGAACGTACGAAGCGCGAAATGAAGCTGATCCTGAGGGAGGATGATTACGTCCAGTGGTTGGCCAAGAAGGAAGCTGACCCTTCATCTTTCAAGGGGGTGTGGGGCTTCGTGGAACAGGGACGGGACGAGCAACGTTATCGCTGCGTAGAACGTGGCTGCGATGGGTTCCCACAGTACGCCGAGGCAGTAAAGCGCCGCCTAGCACAACACAAATTCACTCGGCCGTTCCGCCTACACGAGGACCCCAAGCAACAAGACAAGTTAACTACATGGATTGAATACCTCAATTTCGAGTACTGGTGGCTCTATCGGGACACCAGAACCATCGAGCAGTTGAAACCAGCTCACGACGAGGCCTGGCAGAAGCTTGTGGACCTGAAGGTGTTGCGGCCGCACGAAACCCCAGAGTTCCTACGGACCGATGCATCAGCAATACAAGATCAGGCAGACCTGGATCAGGCCCGGGAAGCTGTGAAGATAGCAAAGTCAGAAAGCGCAAAGGTCTATAAGATCACACAGCTGGATCCACGGCGACTACGAATTCCCAAGGAGATGCGTTTGTCAATGCTGGCGGCCGCGTTAAACAACTTGAACGCGGCGAACGATCATCTGGAGTCGGTTAAAAGAAGAAACAAGCTCATTGCTAATTTCGTATGCGAGACACACGACTATGTTAATTCGAAGACGGACGCTGCTCGCCAGAACATGCTCGTGCAATGGGTCCTGGAGCAAGTTCCCTTAATCGAGGCCGAGATGGCACAGACCGAGGCAGACGAGGCTGGATCTGGCGCGACCAAGAGAATGAAGAGGAGCCTCAGCGCTGATGATGAAGACGACTCGGAATATCAAGGTCCTAAAAGGCAGAAGTTGGACCGGCAGGAGTTGGGGTCACAGCCAGCAACTCAGCCATCTTGCCAGGAGCCAGAGAGGCGCACCCGAGATCCAACACCGTGACGGAACAGAACGAAGGCAAGGTTTCTCGAATCAAACGGTCTACTTACTGCCAGGCGACCACGGTTACGCTCAAGATTACACGTCGAGTCTACGGAACTATTGCCCAGACCTTGTTCGTCTACCGACACAAGACGTTCTGCAACGACGAAGAGAGGGCCCAAGAGCAACACTCGACCGGGAGTGGCCCGGCTTGAAGGGATACCAAAGATGGGTCGGCGTCTGCAGCGAAGTTGTAATTGATGAAGATGTATACACTCTCATTGACCTCTCCGTGCAGCGAGACGGTGGTGGACACGGTCACCGCGGGCGTGACCCAGCGGCGGCAGACTGTCTAGGCCATCCGGCCATCATTAGCGGAGAGGAAGCGGGGGTGAGGAGTGCGCCTGATGGTTTACCATAGTTAGGCGACTTCCTCTCTCAATGTGGCAGCCTGGACCACGTCAGAGTTCTTCGCCTTCATATACCATCCATGAGTTCCAGCCTGCAACAGCCATATATACCCTCATCCCCATCTGCACACGCCCCCTCCACAATTGACCTTCTGAAACCTTTCACTCGCATTCTAGGACAATGAACCACGATACTCTTCTTTTGAGCACCTGCTTTGATACCATCGAAGACTCCAACAGCGACGACCAGGCACGCGCTTGGATCCGCAAAGCTTTGGATGCAAAGATCGACTTGGCACGATTCGTCGCCGACCGCCGAGGCAAGGGTCGAGCCACCGAGGTCGTCGGCTTCCTCAAAGGCGCACTCAACCTAGGCTTCCGAATCAGGTTCGACGATGACGGACCAGACGCTATTATCCGCTTCCCGAAGCCCAGACACATCTCT
Source organism: Fusarium piperis (assembly GCA_027886205.1). Classification (NCBI taxonomy): domain Eukaryota; kingdom Fungi; phylum Ascomycota; class Sordariomycetes; order Hypocreales; family Nectriaceae; genus Fusarium; species Fusarium piperis. The sequence continues at coordinate 78,871 of RZGM01000138.1, read as the reverse complement.
TCGGTCTTTCTAGAGGAGAAGCTCGTCAACGAAGTACGCACCATCGAGTATATTCGCCAGAACACCACAATCCCGATTCCTTTTATACATGGCTGGGGTTTGACCGACGAGAGTCCCCGGCAGCTCGGTCCCTTCATCATCATGGATTTTATAGAGGGCACTCTGGCCTCGAGAATACTCCAGAAACCAACCGACGATGACCAACAGGAAATTATGCTGAATCCGGACCTAGATAATGTCGTACTCGACAAGTTCTACCGACAGGTGGCCGAGTACTTGCTCCAGCTATCTCGACTCGAGTTCAAGCGCATCGGTGCCATTTCAAAGAGCGTGGAGATGGTGGGTGGTCCTCGTCCAAGAGGCCCCTTACCTACAACATGAACGAACTGGCGACGTCTGCAGGCTGCCCGACAGACGACTTTCCTACCACGAGCTTCGCTAATGCTAGCGACTTCTTCAAGCACGTGGCCCATGAGCACTTGACGCATCTAGACACCCAGCGAAACCTCGCGGCCACTCCCGAGGTCGCCGGGGCTCGCTACATCGCCCGGCATCGCTACCTTCAGCTCATCGATCACTACTGCAACGCCGAAGACGACGCGGGTCCTTTCATACTGTTCTGCGACGACTTCCGGCCAGCGAACATGCTTGTGAACCCTAACACGCTAGAGATCACGGCCGTGCTCGACTGGGAGTTCACCAACGCCATGCCCGCGCAGTTTTCGTACGACCCGCCTTGGTGGCTTCTGCTGGCCGACCCCGGCAGCTGGGTCGATCGTAACGCAGTTCAAGAGTTCCGAGACCTCTACGAGCCTCGGATGGAGCAGTTTCTCCGGGCACTCGAGGCAGCGGAGGCAGTCGTCAATAAAAGATGGCAAACACCGTGGCAATAGGAAACCAGGGGGTGGGCAACCTTCAGGCACACGCCTCGCCTAGACGTCCTTGAATCGTACAGTCTCGCCCTTGTCCACACGCTTCGCCCATCTGCGTGCCGTTCTGAACCACAAACCATCGCATTGCGAGACTGCTTCGTAAAAGTCGTTCTGCAACGGCCTCTCCTCGACCCATTCCGGACGCAATTCCTTCAATCTGGCCTTGTAGACCTTCCGCAGCTGCGTTGTCTCGTACTCCATCTTGTGAATCCAGTACAGTCCATTCTTGCCCTCGTTGTCCAGGTCGCTGCGCTTATCCGCTTCTGCGGCAGTCTCCGGTGTCTCGTCCGCATACAAGTCCCGCTGTGGCTCGTCTTCTCGAGCTTCGCCGTCAAGAAACGTGGGCACTTCAGTCAGCATCCAGAGCGGTAGTGCCGAGACGCATTCCCAGTCGAGCACAGCTGTGACTTGGCTTTGTTCGTCGACCAGAATGTTGTTGAGATTGAGGTCATGGTGATGGAGAGCCGACGACTCCAAGCTGGTCAAGTCTGGGGGGAAGATGTTGGGGAGAAGAGCTAGGAGGCTTTGTGCTACCGGCAGCATGTTCTCGGCGTCTTCCATGTCGTCTTCATCTTCAGACCTGTCCAGAACCGAGGTTTGATGCCGTATGATGATGGTCAATACGGCACTTAGCCAGTCGTGACTCGAGCGAAATGGTCCCCTTGGAATGTCGTATTCAAGATGATCGCCCATGAAGAACTCATAGGACACAAGGCGCCCAGGTGCGGCCGCGGTTTGTGGTGCCTGAGACCCGACTTGGAGGTCCATCTCGGGTGAATCCAATGTCCCTATGCTTTCGAATGCGGGTTCTTGCTTCTCGAGACCTGACAACTCGAACTGGAAGACTGCAAATCGCTTGTAAGCGCGACCTTCTGCTCCATCGACATGGTACGCCATCGCTTTAGCGCTGATAGACCCGGCATGTACTCCATAAGAATCCATTCGAAGCCGATCTCATTGTCATTGCTATCGTCAAAACCAAAGACCTTGGGGACCGGGATACTGGTGTTCTCGCGCACCCACCTCAAGGTAACGACCTCGGCGCGTGTTTTGTGGCGAGGGTAGACGGGCAAGGTGACGCGCATGATGAAGGATCGTCCGGTTGCGTGAACCAGGTAGACCTTGTTGAAGAGACCTGCTGCGTGAAAGGTGACGGTGCAGGGATCATCGGAGGATGTCTTGAGCTGCTTACGGGCTACGCTCTCAATCGCGGTTGTTGAAGGGTCTCGCATCCATACTGGCGCCAAATAGAACGGTGTCTGCTTCCACCCTAAACCGTCCTGCGTCGGTCGCGGCATGCTGGAAGAAGTCGAGGAAATGTCTGGTCTGGATCTTTGTCGGCTGTGGGCTCGACGTGTGCAGATGAGGTGGTTGTGAGGAAATGATTACCTGCAGAGCCTTTCTTGGGGAAGCTGGTTGATGGAGGATCACGGGGCAACGTAAGCACGACTCCACGCCTATCAACTATCCCCTTCCAATTCTCCACCATGGGCAAGGCATCCAAGGGATCCCAGACGACTACCTCTCGTGTTCCCTTGTGGCCTTGCAGGGTGAGCTTGAGCTGACTTCAACATGCGACTGTCCGCATGTCATCTCAACTGGCTGGCAATCACGTTGTGCTTCTTTCGCTATGCACTATCCGCTCGGTTTGAAGGGGTCGCCAGCGTCGCACTATTTACAGCTAACATCAGGCAAAGATTAACCTGGCCGGACCAGATGCGGTTCCTGCAGTGCATGGCTGCGGACCCTCTCGCCGAGTTTGACGCCGGGAACGTTCCTAGATCACAACATATTGGGAGCGCTCTAGTAAATGATTGGTTCGAGGGAGTCTTATTTTATGTAGTATATTGTCGATAAGTCCCTATATATAAATATATAGAGGGCCATAGGCGATATGTGGTTCTAGAGGCGGCTAGATACTTTTTTTTAGAGAGCCAAGGTAATGCTTTCGCTATTTCTTCCTAGAGCTAATTATCTAAGGTTAATGGCCCATGGGGGAGACTATGGCCATTTCGAAAGAGGAATGCTGAGAATAACGGTTCGTCCCTAAGGCTTTGCAATCGGGGCGACTGAAGTTCTCGGAGCTCGGTTACAACACCGGCGGAGAACGGTCTCGACCCAGCCCTATGGAGCCCGGTCGGGGACTTGTCGCCTGCAATCCGGCCACAGCCCGGCGTCCCCGGGCACCGGAAGCAAATCAAGCGACGCGGCGGCAGGAGAGGAAACCCATGGGCTTAATTTTAGGGCCGTCTATCAGACATTATTATATTTAGCTTATTGATCGGGTTGTTTTATTAATGCTGATTCCATCATCACTCCTGGGATGCGACTCAATTTTACGTGATCCTGCCCCTCATGCCTGACGAGGGCTCGGCGTGCGGCTCAACTCGTCCATCAAACCAACATCCAACCTTGCACAATGCGGAATGCTATCTTGAAAGATAAAGCCGAAAAGGCGAGTTGGCAGTGCGTGAGGAAGTTCACGGCTGATGGTGCGTGAGGAAGTTCACGACTAATGGTGTGTACGTGTATCTCATCACCTTTCGAAGGGTCTGCTGCCGATGCTTCCTGGAGAACGACCGGTACGCGCCGATGCGAGAGTTCAGTGTCATGAGGAGGTTTGGACTCCCACTGGAAACCCTCTCTACCCTACCTCGTGTGCAAATCTATCCAGGTAGCTATGGCGGCGGTTCCGGTCTTCCAGTTCATACCCAAGCCTACACGGCTCTCATCGACCGCGAGGCAGCATACCACGCTGGGATTGCCCTTCATGGGTCTCATTCGGCCATGCTGGAATATGTGGCAGCAGTCGATGGCGATATCTGGAGAGAGCACAAACGCCAAATCGACCAACACGACAGGAATTTGGCGGCCGAGAGGGCTGTAAAGAGAGCTGAGAGAAGGGCCAACGAAAGGAGATATCTCAAGAAGCGGAACGCTCACAAGAAGAAAGTGCTGGCAAGGAGGGAGCAACGGAAAAGGAAGAGAGAAATGACAACAGCCGAGTCACGGATCGAAGACGGCGATGATTCAGACGATACCTCGAATGAAAGCCTCAGTACTTTTTGCCCCGAGAGCGATACGGATGAACATGCTGTCAATGGCGGAGACGACACCAATGAACATGCTATCAACGGTGGAAACAACACCGATGAACATGCTATCAATAATGGAGACGACACCGGTGGCAGCGATGACGTTGAAACCGAGGAGGACGATGGAAATAGAACAGTCTGCCTTGGCCCCAGAGCTAAGAGGCGAGATTGGGAAATCGAAGATTGGAGGAGCGAAGATCGGTTTGCTTTGAGGCCTGATAACCCGTTGCGCTATATGGCTGTTGCAAGGGTACCTTGGCTAAACAGAGAGACTGGGATGGATGAATGGGGTTTCCGCTGTATTGGATGCCAGGATAATATGCAATAGCCGAATCACAACGAAAGAGACTTTATCATGCCTACCTTCAGGGTGCATCTGGAAGAATGCGAGGCTATCAAGGACGGTGCCCATCACAAAGACGGCTGTTGTCAGAAGGGCGTTTGTAAGGCAGGGGGAGACAAGTGGAATAACGAGCCGTTCTAGAGATTATAGATTACGGAGGATTGGAAATCGCCCATTCCTGAGCGCGACTAGGTAATAATAGATCCCTTTTTATCGTCTGGAGACAACTAGTCAGCGTCATGAACGTTGGCGAAGTTGGCGGTAACGAATGACCATTCGGAGCACTTTGCTTGTTGGTCAAGCCCGCCTTACCAGGCGTAGCTGCTGGAAAATGCCTGATTATAAATAATAACACAAAACCCCTCATACCCTCGAGTGAATAATAGCCCATGTAATCCCCTTCTTTAGCCATCCCACTGTGGTCAACGGCGACTCTACTTTGACCTGGTCTTGGTTCCAGACCTCTTCTTTCCCACTCTACCGCCTTTCATGCCCTTTGTACCAGTGCTAGCATCTAGCTGTCTAGTCGCCTTCTTCACTGGTCGAGGACGCAATTGACGTGGTTCTGGTTGAGGAGGAGGTCGGCGTGCTGCAATACGAGCACTGCGACGAAGCCCGCCTGGCGGAAGCGAAGAAGCGTCTGTAGATCGACGTTGACGCTTGCCGATGGCCTTGATCTGTCTCGAACCCTCGAATTTCTCTTGAGCCTGAAGGTTAATCTCTGTTAGTTCGGTCGAGTCATGATTCTTGGGTGAAGGTGATCCCTGGCCAGTCTTCTGTCTCTTCTGACTGGGGCCTGCAGGCGACTCTTCTTGAGGACGGAGCATTCGCTTCTTCCCCTTGTTTTGACTTGCACGAGACTTTTCTGCTTCAGCCTGTGCCATCTCGGCCTCAACCAAGGGAAGCTGCTCCAGAATCCACTGCACGAGCAGGCCATGACAGGCCAGCCTTCGCTTCGCATCAACGTAGTCGAACGTGCCGCGAACAAAATCCCTCACTTTGTCATGTCGAGCCTTGATCTCTTTCTTGCGCTGTTTAGCACCTTCGAGGTCCTGAGCTGCCTTGTCCAGCATCTCTGCTCGTCGTCTGTTGGATATCAGAAAGCGCTGTGGGGGTTTCTGGGTCAGGTCGTGGACACTTTCGTACTCTTCTCTTGCCATTTGAACCTCGGCATTAACTCCCTGACTTTCGTTCTCGTGCTTAAGTGCCGTCTGGTCTGATCTTATGGACTCGGGGGTATCGCAAGGTCCGACGAGCCTGGAGTTCACGAGCTCCTGCCAGGCCTTGTCGTGCTCTGGAGCAAGACGCTCAATGTCCCCAGCGGTCTGATCAAGCCACCAGTATTCGAAACTGAGATACTCGATCCAGGTGGTGAGCTGGTCTTGTTGTGCGGGATCTTCGTTGAGCTCAAAGAGTCGAGTAAAGTGGTGGTTGGCAAGACGACGCTTGACGGCCTCGAAATACTCGCCGGAATCATGGCAGCCGTGCTCCCGCCTGTAGGTTCGCTCCCATCGCCGCACAATCTGTTTCTGCTCCCATTGTGGCTTGAGATACAACGGGTCAGCCTCCATGTTGGCCAAGAACTCGGCGCATGCGTCCTCAAGCGCGCTCTTCTTCCTCCAGTACGTGATGTACTTGACATAGGCCTCGTAGCTGTCATTCTCGTCTTCCAGCCGCCGGTTGTCCTTTTGCCATTTGCGAAAATCCCTCCATCTGTCCAGCTGTATCTGGAAAATGTCAAAGGGATCGTTGGCGCGAGGAGTCTTTTGCCAGGGCCTCAGCATCTCACGATGCTCTTCGGGGTTCTTGAGCACATGGTCGATCTGGTCGATGGGGTATAGAGGGCGTCCGCCATCACTGACGAGTTCGTGGTAAAACTCTGTTTCAAACTCCTTGCATTGAGCTCGGTGATTCGTTGCTGGGGACGCGTGCCTCGACAGCTCGGCCGCCTGTGGTTCATATTGAGCTTCAGTGAGATGGCTATCCGATGGGACTTGACGTAGGCGCGCATCTAGGTCATCTAGATTAAGCGGCCGCGAGCTAGGTTCAATGTCTAGGGAGAGAACTCGCTCCTTGGCCCTGATGGTGATTGAGATTAGTGCTCGTCAGGTGGAATGTCGTGGTTGAACAAGACTCACTTCAGCCTGCTGGCAAGGCGATCCCGCTGGTCCTTTGACAGTTTCTCCCAGCCGTCAACTGGGAGATTGTAATTTCCCTCGGCATCACGGTGCTCCTTCATAAACTGCATGAGCTCCTCATCACTCATGGCGATGAGCTCGCTGACAGGCAGCGTGAAGGGCGTCGGTTCCCGGGAAGTCGGAGACGTCATGTTGCTTCTTGATCACGAAGAAAATGAAGAGAGGCGCGACGGGTATAATTCCAGGGACATAGGTGACTTGCTCCCAATATATGTTGACAGGTATGAGTTGATGGTGTTTGGTGGCTATGGCGGAAGCCCCTCATCAGGCGAGCGCTTTAGTCGTACAGAGGAGAGAACAACGGAGGGAGCGGGTTGCACGTCACTACTTGTATCTCCCGAGCCGGCTCATCATCACAGAGCGTTTCAGTGAGCAAGGTATTGTGCGTACCATGAGTTCCGTGTGTCACTGTCAACCACTGATGCTGGATAAGTGACCAAACATCACGAGAGTCACAAGTCTGCTGAACTCTGTGAACATCACTATCCCGACTACCGGAAACTAGAGCATCTGATAGACTGAAAAGCGAGCCATGTCTGATGAACTGAATTGCAAATCTGGGCCATATAAACGATCCAATTCCCGAATAGCATCATGTATTCTTCACTCCGCTTTACTTCACTATCTACCAAAATTTCAACACTCTCAACTATCTACAGCAGAATCTTTTACAAAACTTACTTCCTTGACTTCAAACTTGTTCAAAATGAACAACTCCGATATTATCGCCCTCGTCTATCCCCATGTGGATGCCTTTGGCGATGCCACCAGAGCGATCCAGGCGAGTCCGCTTTACAACCCCCCGCTTATTGACCCTTCCCAAAGCCCCTACGATCGATATGGGGACGATTCGACACAGATTTCAAATCGTCTAAATGTCAGACTAGAAGACACCCTGCCATTCGCCAAGATCACCTTCGGTTATGCCCCCAAGACAAACCGTGGGATACTCATTGGATCCAGTCCATCATGCGACCTCGTTGTCCGCGAGAAGGGTGTCAGCTTAAGCCAAATCAGTCTGACGTTTGACAAGGAGAAGCGTCCCATCATCAGGGACTGGGGCTCGTTGACGGGCATCCAAGTCACTTACGACGGCGAAGGCGCAGGAAAACGGAGCAAGTTCCAATGGATCGTTGGCGGGAACAAGATCCCAGATAGCAAAATCAGCATCATCCTCGAGCTCCACAAGACGATCTCCTTTCGAATCATTATACCTTGCCACGATATCTCTTGCCCAGAATATATCGAAAAGGTCGATCGCTTCTGCCGCGGCACAGCTTCGCCCGAGGACCTGCTCGAAGACCTCGACTTGATCAGCCGCCCGGGAACCATGTTCCCTACTGGAGTCAATACGCCAGGCACGGGCGATATATACCTGAAAAAGAGATTAGGTGAGGGAAGCTTTGGAGAGGTAACTCACCTATGGAACGTGAGTACCGGCCAAGATTATGCCCTAAAGACGCCAAGTGAAAGGACCATGAGGGGCAGGGATGTCAATATTGAGGCGTGGCGGAGGGAGGCGCGTATCATGGGACAGGTTTCGCACGCAAGTTTATCACTCTTGAGCACCCCATGCTTGACTAATATTTTCATAGCCCCATATTATTGCGCTACTCAAAGAGTCATTCACGCCAAAGCCACAGCTCTTTCTCGAGTATATGCCAGGTGGTTCTCTGCAGGATCACGCTGGGATAACCAGTACCGAAACTCTGACCATACTCCGCCAGTGCTTGTCGGCTCTGGACTATCTCCACAGTCGAGATCCCCCGATCGCTCACCGGGACATCAAGCCGGCCAATATCTTGGTCAAGCGCCGGACCAAGACCTTTATATATGTGAAGCTCGGCGACTTTGGCGTCGCGGGGGAGAGCTCGGAGCTCATGACCATGTGCGGGACTGAGAAGTATATGGCGCCCGAGATACACCAAGAGGAAGTACAGCGAACAGGAAGGAAGAGGAAGAGGGGGTACAATGAGACTGTCGACATCTGGTCTCTTGGAATGGTGGCATATGAGTTACTGAATGGTCTCCCGCTGTACACTGGGGAGTATAGGGAGGACGGAATGGCGTGGTGTGAAGCAATTGTCAAAAAGCTTCAATACGACGCGCCAATATTCAAGGATAAACTGCGTCGTTTCCTATTGGGATCGGTATTGGTGATGTCACCTACCTCGCGCTTGTCAGCCAGGGACGCGTATAGGGAGGCCATGAACTTATCCGCCACGGATAACAAGACACCCTCCCCAGGAGGATCAAGTCCAATTTCATTCTTTGAATCGACGGAGGAAGACGAAGGGACCATCGTCCAAAGGGCGCCAGCGAACAGCACGACGAACTTGCTTAATCCTCCGACCATGGTCCAAGACGCGACCATCACGACGCTCTCACCCCTGACCGAAGTCCCAGCAGATGGCCAAGAGCTGGCATATTTTCTGGAAAACTACTCGTCCGACTATTTCAACAGCCTCTTTGTCGGCTCGACATTGGCAGAGCTAGGCGACAAGGAGGAGGCCACGGACTTTGAATCTTCAGGTTCCGCTTCCTCCTCCGTTTGCCCCTCGACGCCCAAATCCGAGGACGAAGCTCCGTCACCAAGGACAACGGGACAGCAGGACGAGTCTCCGTTGCCAAGGATAGTGGAATAGCGGGACTTGGGAGAGGAACTAGGGTAGTGTTGTATCATTTCTTAGAAAATGTGTTGAAAAATGCGAGTGCCAACATCGACGAGCCCGACAGCAAGTACTCGTCGTCAGCTCCATCCGGCGATATCATGCCTTCGTTATTCCTCCTCTGGCTTCCGGCCGTAGACGTACTTGTACTTGCAGTAAATATGGATTGACTTGGTGTTTCGCATGATCCGGCGCATCTTGGCTAGGAAGATCTGGTACTCGTCTTGGGGCCATCCCAGGATGCTTGTCCATAGGAAAAGAGTATAGCCTGGATAAGTGTCAGCGAGTCCTTCCATGAGGGACACGCGCAAGCTCACCCTCCATGTCATTTTCCAGCGTCAGCTGCGTGAAGCGGCCGATCTCGGCGAGCTTCTTATCAAGAGTCCATCCACCAACAGGGGCCTAACAAGTCAGCGCCAGAACTTCAGGTTGCTAAGTCACTTGCCTTGAAGGGGAACGCCTTGATGTCCTCAAACCCTGCCTCCTTGATACCAGTCTCTTGGAGACCGTTCTCAACAACAGTAAAGCTGTGGCCGAGCTTCTTCCCCCCCTCTTCAAAGACAGAGTTCCACACCTTTATAGTATCCTCACCATCGGCGGTTCCGTCGTCGCAGTAGTATCGCGGATCGAACTCGCCCGACTCGACGTAGCCACTGGGCTTGCAGACACGATAAGCTTCGCGGAATAAGGCGGGCCAGTCCTTGAGAGCTCCGTTGAGGAAACGGATGTGAACGTAATCGAACGATTTGTCGGGCCATGTCCAAGGCTGAGTTGCATCATCGACCGAGAACTTGACGTTGGGTGGAACCCAGGTTGGCTATTGCGGAGTCGAGTCAGCGAGGGACTGATTAGGTGGTAGGATGAATTACCTGCATGGGCGACAAATCGATACCTGTTACCTCGGCGTTGGGATGGGCATCGCCGAAATCGCTTTCCGTGTTTGTTAGTACGTGATCAAGCTTGGGCAGGTGCCTGAATGTCCTCACATTGCCCATATTCCTACAGCAAAAGTCAGTAACGAAACCACTAGCGAGACTCAGCTAGCATACCATTTCCGCAGCCTATATCGAGCACTTTCTGAATGATAAGGTCTATTAGCCACCATCTTTGTAAGTCAAACGCATGCTCTCACCTGGATATTCTCCTTGAGCGGGGCAAGGTGGAGTTTCCCGTCAAGAAGAAGTGTGAGGTAGTGGTGTCTGTCAAGGTTAGTCGCCAAGAAACTTGTTGTCAGACACGTCAACTTACACAATGTCTAGGGACTCATTTTGCTTCTCATCGTTGGGGGTGAAGTACTGCGTGTTGTGCTTCTCGCTGTGAAAGGTCCTGCCATGGATGGTGCGGTACTCGAGGATGCTTGAGGATATCGAAGCTGTGGAGCTAGCATTGTCTCTGGGGTTCGGTTAGCCAGGGAGGGGAGGGGATATTGACGATCTGAATCTTGTGGGTCACTTGCTCATCAAGGGGAAACGCCGAGTCGTCTCGGTTATCGCCCTATATGTCAAAATCTAGTTAGCTGCTAGATCCAAATCTCAGCTGTGTGTAGGTGGTATAAAGTTGGCAGCCGTCTCTCCTACTCACCCTGGCATCCTCGCCGGGTCATCCTCTTTCCACGGCTGTCGCGCTTACCTCTGCGGGTGGGCTGTCTGCGGCGATCAGCGGTTGGGTAGGAGCCGTCTCGATTGGCGACTGCCGACCGGGAGACGGTTTGGAGGATGGCTTGTCCGTCATGACCGATATGATGTCTCAAGTGTGATGAAGGATGATTGGCATTGCAGCATCAGGCTGAGGGGATATTCCATCAATTTGAGCGGATGCCGGAATAAGAAAAATCCCGTGACTTCCACGACCCTTGATCGCGTTGCAATGCATGCAATTGAGGGAAGGAGCGATGAGCGGCCCTGAGCCTGAAACGGGTATTACCAAGTAAGCAGGTACCTACCTATTCAATGTCTTGATTATGAGAAGAATTCAGAGACAAGTTGCAATTTTATCCTGGCCTTTCCTTCCGCTCCCCCTATCCCTTCTATGGAATGTGAGTGAGGGTTGCTGGGGCATTTCGAAGTCATCTCCATTCCGTTGTGAAGCCAATCAGCTGCAACCACCTGGTGGTGTGCCACATGAAAAGACAGAAACAAGGCACACAGTTGATGGTCAACATCTCTGTTGATACAAAGTACCTTTAACCCTGATTATATCATCAGAGGGAATTATTACCACGAGCCCAAGTGCTTAGGTAGGTGCCCCGGCCTCGAAAGGGCCACCCACTTCTCACCAGCAGCCGCCTCAGCCGTACCTTCCCATCGAAATGGAAAGGCACGTGCCTTCCTATCTCACGTAAAGACGGAATTCTGTCACAAGTCCCCCGGGATAAGCAGCAAGTACCTGCTTTTATGCCGGAGGTACCTTTTGCCTCCTTCCTTTTTTAATAACGAGGCGGGGAATGCATAGAAGCATGGTAATAATTAGGTAGAGCTAGAATAAGGTTCAGGTGCATCTTTGAGCTTCCATGCAGTTATTATATACGTCATATCTCAGCTACTCCTTGATCCAGGCTTCACTTTAATTTCCCCTCACTTTCCTTGCATACCTCAGCAAACGCATCAATCATGGCGTCTTGGCTGCGGATCGCGTTGGTCAGATCCCCCATCTCCTTCTCGAAAAGCCCCCAAGGCAAAAACGTGAGTCATCCACGAGATTCGCAGGGAGCGGTGAGTTCTCGAAAAATATCCTCAAGTCACACTTTTCAACCAGCTTCACCTCTATCTTCTTTCCCGTGACCTTTTCCCACGCCTCGTGGACGTCGCGGGCTGAAAGGTTCGAGGTCCGTGGAGGTAGACGATCCGAGGACTCTGCTGCGGAGGGGCGCCGATGCCCAAAGCCTCTCGGGCGCAACATTTGCCAATGTCTCGAGTAGAAACCTAGAGAAAATTACACCTTACCTGGGATACTTGCCATCTGATGTGTTCTTCTTACCATGGGCAGACTGTAGTCAAGTGGTGCAATCGTTGAGTAGAAATGAGGAGGGTCGGGCTTGATGGTCTCAAGCGCAGAGCTCCAATTCTCCATAAAGAAGCAGTTTCGGGCCAGAATAACATCGCAGACCAGGCCCTCCAAGATCCTTTCGCAGTTATGGTTTGTGCGAACCTCGCCCTATGTGCTTGGTCAACATCTAATTTGTCGGAGCGGATGCCAGTCTTACCACGCCTTCGGGATACTGAGCCCCTTGACTCGAGACGTAGACAACTCGCTTGACAGATCCTGGCCTCTCCACAGACTGTCGTATGTTATTTGCCATTAATTTCCCAAACGCGATGGAATCGGTGCCATCGAGTTTGGGAGGCGTCATGGTAATGACGGCATCGCAGCCTGAGATATCGAGGCTGGCTCCGTCGCTGACATCGCCTTGTACAGCCTCCAATCTCAGATTCTCTCTGAGTTCGTCGGGGACCTTGTTGAAGTTGCGATAGACACCGACAACAACACGCGCCAGCGGGTCATTGAGGAGTGAGCGGATTGCGGCCCAGGAGGTTTGGGCAGAGCCTAGGGTGACAATGACCTTCATCTTGGGTGTTTGGTGGGGTTTGTAGGCCTAAATATACGACTTGGTACATATTTCAGAAAATAAATCACCAGAGCTATTCTTTATAATTTGGCTGCAGTTCATAGTGTACGTTGGGGGATGCTCCTGGGCTCTGTCGGTGGGAAGTGGGATACCGATACACGCACGTAAGGGATTGAGAACTTGGCGATAGGCCAAGTTAAACGAGTGTAAGCAGGTTTGTAAATAACATAAGCAAACGGATCATGCTACAGAGCTTGAATCATCAGGTGTTGTACGCAAGTTCTCCGTAGAAGCACTCAGGCGACTAGAGCAATCCCGAGGACCGCTTAGTCAATGCTCTCCTCCTTGAATAAGTCATAATCTGTATCATAGGGGTTTCGCTGATGGTTAAATGCCTCTCATCTTGCCATGATCTGTCGTAAATGCTCCATAATGATGGGAAGCGGTGTTGGTTGATTGCTTGTGTGAATAACCAGGTCTGGCCGACGGTGGGTTTCGTATACCAGACATTGAGATGGCCATGCCGGAGAGCCCATCCTAGAATCTCGACCACGCGGAAGAGCGGTTTTTGGAGAGCGTCAGTCTGCTCCAGTGATAATTTTTCGTGATCCTACTGTTGTTCCTCAGGGCGAGCACTAGCCTCGTGTCCCATGTGTCCGACTTGAGCGTGTAGATGTCGTGCCTGGTGAGAGCACAGGATGCTAGGCTGTTCTTGGACTTGGCTAACTTTGAAAGCACCGTTGACATTGTAAATCATATACCGCATCGTTTTATTCATAGACAACCCTGATCAGTAGCATCTATAGCTCCCCCCAAGGCTAATACTTGACATGTTGCCCTCGTTGACGAACCATCTCGGTCCTTGTTGACCATTCAACATTCCATATTACCATTACGCGCTAGTTATAAGAGCCCCTACTTCTACACAAGCTGATCGAAAGCGAAACTCATCCCAGGCATCCCACCGACTCGCCGCCTCGGGCAACGCAGGCCCCTCGCGTTTCGACCCAGCCTTGCAGACCACGTCGTCAATGCCCGCGCCGTTGGAGAAGGATATGAGCTGGAGAAAGGCGCTCCCAGGGTCGACGGTGAACTCCTGCCTCTCAGGTACGATGATGGCCTGGCCCTGCCGCACAAAGGTCCACTCCGGGTCATCCCTGAACTTGATCTTCAAGACGCCAGAGATGACGTAGAAGCAGTGGACCACCCTCGTGAAGCGCCACCACCTGCCAACGAAGGGCGTGCCTTTTTGTACGTACGAGGTTTCCATTGAAGAGATTGAGAACCTCCCATCTGACTGCGCTGTCGTGACGCAAGGCCGAGAAATGACGCCTCCAAGCATCCAGCTGGTGCTGTTGGTGACGTGGAGGAAGTACGGCTGCGATATTGCCGGTAGGGTCGTCTCCATCTCCAGCCCTCTGAGGATATCCGGCACGAGATGATTCTGCTGGAGGTAAATGTCATGTGTGATGTCTCGGCTCTGGCTGTCGGATGCAGGGCAGAGGTCTCCACCGTAGTCGTGGCGTAGAGCACGACCAAGCCCGGCCATGTCATGAACGGCGGTGAGGATGATGAACTCGGACTGGGGCTCAAGAGGCTTGTACCCATAGACAGTTCCCTGGCTGCGGTGTCAGGGCAGAGTTGAGTAAACATTCATTTCACTTACCGGAGGAACAAAGACGAAGTCGCCAAGGCCAAGGGTATGGCCCCTGTGATGGTTCCAGAACTGGAAGCGGCCCTTGTATACCACAAAGGCGTTGTATGCACTCTGGTGATGGCGGAAGCGCACAGCCTCTGTCAAGGTCGGCACATGGTGAGAGACGATGATGCTGTCATCATTTTCCCGCGCCGCTTTGACGACTGCCTTGGCGGAAATGTCGATTTGGCAGTCATCCTTGAGCCTGAATATCTGAATCGGCATGGCTTGGTCGCCATGAATCAGCTGTGGCAGGCCTTGGGTGTAGCAAAGGAGAAGGAATGCCCGGTAACGAGGCCCTGCTGAGCGGTCGTCGCGTTGAAGTGTTGAATTAGAGCGCCATCTAATTGGTCAAAGCAACCCCATTATGTGGGCTGTGCACCGCGCAAGTGCCCAATCACCAGTAGCGAGGCTGGCGATGCCCTCGTTTTCTCAACTCAATGCTCTGTCAGCAGTTGGCCGCGTTTTAAGCCTTTCTTGGCTCCCTTAGGCCCAAGGGAGGTGGATAGGTCACCGGAAAAGTTTGTCATGACCGTCCGTACGAGCATATGATTAGACAAACTCGGGATATGTGGATTTATCCTGTCAGAGCTTAAATCCGACCCAGTCCAATTATGGGCACTTCACTAACCACGGTGCCCACCCTGTTCGAGACCAGGTCATGCCGCAGAACTCCCGTGTGAGTGAGAACCCTCGTCGATGAAGTTGTATAATGTCTTGTCCCTGCCTCGTCAAGACTGATAGTCACGATTGAAATCACACTCGAGGCGTGTCTACTGAATCTCGCTATGGCGCAACCAGCAGTCGACTACAGCCTCCTTGACCTTGTCCGTTAGTTTTGGTTCCGGTACCTCTCATCTAGTTCTCTTGAAATTATGAGTTTGACCAAGAATGCGTGTGAGTCTGAGATGTCCTCAACCCTCATATGTCACTTGCTGATGCTTCAACCCAGCTCCGCCTCCGGTCTTGTTCTCGACTTTACGCCCTGATCTTTTCGTGATAAAAGTCTTGACAAAAAACGCGAGGCTGAGAAGGCTACGCCGGGCCAACGCCGGAAATAACTATCGTACGCCGGAAATAAATCAGGCCCCTGGAAGCCCCTGGAAGAGCCCCACGGAAATAACCCCAGTTCTGACCAAGATGCGCGACGGGGGGTACCTGCGATACCTCTGAATTTTTATGCGCCAAGGAAGTACCTGGGGCTCCACTTCAAATGTTTTGTCGCGAAAGATCAGAAGTCCACCAAATAAGGGTTGACGATATTCTACGCGCCACTGATCCGTTGCCATAGCGCATCGCTTCTTCGACCCCATAGTCCTGGGGCCTTGCCTTCCGAGCCATCGCAGCTGGCATCCCGGCATGCCTCGAGGTACAATATCAGCAGGCTATCGCTTCTGGTTCTACATCCCGCTTGAGTATTCCGAAAATGTCGGGGTTCTTCAGGGCGTCGTTAGGGAGCATGATCTCATGTTTGATGATAGTCGCCAGCTGATGGCCGAGCCCGTTTACGCAAGCGTGAAGACTCCCGAGGCCTTGTACTGTCGTCATGTTTCACTCGAGAGGCGAAAGAGCCTTGAAATTTGGGAAACGACGCTCCGAGTGATGGTGGGCGATCACATCGCCGTCTCCAAAGAGCATGGTCGATATGCCCATCGTGATGGAGCAGTGGGCGAAATGCAGTCTCGCAATAGCCAAGCATTTGTGTAGTAATTCACGCAAAGAATTGTGTATGTCTTGCTAGGTTGGCGTAAAATATATGCGATTTTACGCAGCAGTCTTTCGGTGGCAATCTCCTTGACAAGCGCCACCACATCCTCATCACTCATGGTCTCAACGCACAAGACGTCATTGTCCGACCTTTCCAGCCTTTCAATATATCCCGGAGTAGAGATGGAGAACCTGATGATGTCTCTAATGACCTGCCAGTTCGCCTGACCGGCCTGCAACTGGGCCATTGCCTCCTCAAACACCGTGTTCATGTCCAAATTCTCCGACTCCCAACTCGATCACCCAGAGCCTGTTGTACAAGCTTCACGAGGTCCCTCTGCGCCATCTGTCTGTTAAATATGTAGCAGACTCTGTTCTTAGTCTCTTCAGGCTTGGTGGGAGCGGTTGCAACAGCAGTGGCCACTGGGGCGAGAGTGGTAAACGGAACGACCGCGTTGCCGCCATACAGATACTCAATTCTTTCCTTTTCGAGATTAATTCCCACAAAGGCCATGCGAAGACCTCAATCGAGAAAAGCGTGGCTTGAGATGGCCGTCCAGGTAATCTTTCCGTCATCTGCGAGCTTCTGAATATGCTCCAGGGCTTTGACCTTGCCCCGGAAAGGAGCCAGGCCTCGGCTTTTGAGGTTGGCTGGGTCTGAGCTGAATTCGGATGGTATCATCCTGTAGACGCCAGCTGCGACGGCCGCGTCCATCAGGCGAATGGCCACGGAAGGGCATCGACAAGCGTATCGTGGCCCCCGAGCACACTGTAACCCTGCCCCCGTGCGTCGAAATAGCTTGTCCAATTCAGTAAGAATTATGAGTTCATGTACACAAAGCCAAGGAGACTACTGCCATGACAAGCTCTAAAATGCGTCCCTCTCAAAACCCGAGCGGGTTACCGATGTTTCAATTCCCACCGATGCTGTCTAGCATGAGTTTGAGAGATGGTTGGTGGATTCTGGGAAAGACTCGCAATTGTCAATGGCTTCATTTTCGGGAGAGGACTGGAGCTGATTAATCTCTGTCAAGAGTTAATCCGTCGCTGACTGTTGCTTGATGCGCTATCTACGTTGACCGTGATGCGGCACCGGGTGGTTGCAAAGGTCGCTACTGAGTTGAACATGGACTCTCCAACAGTTCTGAGGATCTACAGTGCTACGATTCAGGGTCACGGAAAGCTGCAGAAAGCTGCAACTTGGGATCGATGATGAAAGAAACACACTATTTGTCCTTTTAAACATTACGTTGGGTTATAATACTATCTATCCCTCTCCGAAACGAGTGGAGGGTTGTCCGATGATGCTGGAACATCCTGCGACATCCCGACGTCCCGTATACCGTCTGTGTGAATCGAATCATCGACCATCTTTCCCTCTAAACCGTCTGCTAGTCCGAAAGGGAAAACACGACCAGTCTCACAGCCAAGATGATCTGGAGGAGTGGCCGTGTTTTTTTCAGGTCGCTTGACCGTCTCCCAATTCTCATTGGGGTCATGTCGAGGCCATGCCTAAGCAATGCCGATTAGTAGCAACCAGTAGTTACCACACAAGCCAATCAAAACAACCCCCCCCCCCCAAGCAACCCAGAAACCCAAGACATGAGAAACCAAATACCAGTCGAGGGGGGGATCGAAAAACACCAGAATGGTTACAGTGCCTGACCAAACCGTTGCGGTGTTTTGATGCCCCGAGCCAACCCAGAAGATTGCAACTCAACCTCGGTGAAGACCAGTGAATTACCGTTGTTGTATGTTGTTTTTCCCCCTGTTTCTCCCCCTGTTTCTTCTCTTTTTGGCCTTTTTTTGGTCAAATCTCTCTCTCTCTCTCTCTCTCTCCTTTTTTGTTGATGCCCTCTCCTCCAACCCCCAACAAAGCTACGCCGCGAGAATCGAGTTGGTATAGTTGTCCAAAGATTCATCCCTGAGATAATACTGCATCTCGTTGCTCGGCACGTTGCATCCAGCCGAAGCTAGATACTCCAGCATGGGTCCCTGAGGAGGTAGACGCACAATGATCTCAGAGAACGGCTCCAGAAAGTTGGAGACCAGGCTTCGATCCGCCACGACCCTCCACCAACACATGGTGTGCTGCTGCTCCATCTCATGTAGGGTTGGCCCGTCTGGGTTCCGCTCCATGTAGTTCCGCACAAAGTCCACCATGCCCATGCCGATGGCAAAGTAGAGCGTCTGGAGCCGCTCCGTCACGGGGCTGACGTTGCTGCAGCAGAAGCTGTAGTGCCAGTTCTCGCCGCGTCTGAGACAAGTGTCGACCACGAGCTGGTGGATCTTGGCGAGAATCTCGTCGGCAGACTTGTTGCTGAGCTCGGCCGCATCCTCCATATGGTACATGCAGTTTGCCAGGTCCATGTTTGCTTGCGTGAAGGGAGCCTCCGTTCCGTACCACATTCGGCATTTCTGCCAGGACATGGGGGCCAGGCATGTATCTTCCTGGAAATCGTGTCCTCGAATTCCCAGGGATAGCATCGCCCGTGCATCAAGCCTATCGTACCACTCGAAAGCAGTTCGATGGATAAACTCGATCGAAGAGTTGATCACGATGTCGTCGTCGATGGGGTGTTCCTCCGGTGTCGGACAGGAACACGGGACCGGTCCATCCACATCTCCAACAACCTCCAAGAGTCCATTGCAGTGGTTGGCGATGCGGTTCTCGAGCGCCAGGCACTGCTTGTGACGAGTCTGGAGCGTTCTCTCCGCATGAAGCTCAAAGTCGTCATAGTCCGTGCCGTTGACTGCGGCAGGGGCCAAGCCGGTGGCCCAGATCCGTCTTGGCTCTCCCTGGTTGCTTCGTGACTTCCTGGTTCTGTAGCAGACCCGGAGGATCTTGGCAGCCTTCTCGCGCTGGCAGGGATCCAGAAGACGGAGCATGTGCCCGTACACACCATCTAGCTCCTCCGGCATGTCCTCGACACGTAGTTCAAGCACACCGAACGGTTCCTTGTTGCCGAACCCCTGGAACAAGACCCTGGTCGCAAGAATAGCCCACAGAAAGATGCCGTGTGCCCTTTCAGCAAGTGTATCGACGAGAGTCAGCGCCCTGGTTTCATCCGCCGCTCGCAACTTGCCCATGTACAAATGGATATTGGTAATCTCCCGCACAAACTGAAGAACATCTCCTCTGGTGAGATCATGCAGATGAAGCTTGGGCGCCTTGGCGAACAACTTGACAAAGGCGGGGGTTGGCCTGCTCGAGGCCACCACCTTGATCTTGGGCGACAGAGTGAGCCTCTCGAGAAAGTTGACGGCTCTCTCATTGGCCCCGCCATACTCGTCCAGGGCATCGACGATGAAGCAGAAGTGTCTATCAAGAACGCCATCCTCCGCCATCCTCTCAAAGGCCATCCTCACTTCCGGGATGGACGGCAGGGGCAGCGTCTCGTGGATTTCATAAGTACCTCCGCCGTATGCCAGTCGCCACAAGGTGGGCACGATATAGGGAATGAGGGTGGGTATCTCTGAAAGGACGTGGTGGAGGACTGCTCTGGCCATCCCGTCTCGGCATTTTTGAACCGAAGTTCCCATCTTCCAAAAGAAGAAGGATCCCACAGAGACAGGCTCGTCTCCTGCCCAGACTGCCAGACGTCTTCTGGTCTCGGGATGGTCGTAGAGGTACTTGAGAAAGGTGGACTTGCCAACACCGGCCTTTCCACAGACCCAGTAGATGTCGGATCCTGACTCGAGCCACTCGCCAAGGTCGTTCCAATAGACGTCATCCTGTGGTGGCTTGAAGGTCCATTCAAAAGTCCCAGGGTGGGCATGTTTCAGGTTCGCCTTCCTTTCGTGCATGCCAGTGAAGGCGAGGTTCTTCAAGACTCTTCTCCGAGCAAGGTAGACAATGAGCTCCTCAGCCGCGTGAGCAATCGTGTCTCTCACGCCCATGGCGGCGTTTCGCATCATGCGCAGGTCGTCCATGGTCCTGCACCTCCTGACGTCCTCCCTCGCCATATCAGCCGAGCATCCGAGGCAGTTGGCGCTGCTGGAGAGCCTGTTGAGGCCATTGACGAGCAGTCTGACCTGCTCGAGGAACCTCTCAAAGCCCTCGGGGTCGCTGACGACCCGTCGGTACTTGGTCGATGGCAGTGTGCTGTCTGGAAGTTGCAACGCGTCGAGATTCCGGCCGATATACTCCATGTAGAAGTTATCCAGCCGCGGCTTGCTGAGGATCGGAGAGCTGACGAGGTACGTCGCATCAGGCAGCGAGTCCTCTAGCTCAAACATCAGGAGTCTGCAGCGACCCTCGAGCATCGGCTTGTCATGGAGCAGAGTCCTGGTGTTTCGGAACAGCTTAAGGGCTTGGTTGAAGATGTGAAGGTCGTTGAGGCGATTGTCGTGGGGCTCTCCGAGGAGCTTGACCTTGTCAGCCCATTGTAGGAGCAATGTCTTCTCGACGTCGAGCTTGGCCTGGAGGAGGGGCCAGTCATCCTGCAGAGCGTTGAGGCAGGAGATGTCCGAGAGCATATCGAGGCAGCCCTTGAGGGCGCCTGCGATGGAAGCAACACCAGCGCGAGACACCGCGACGCCCAAGGTCATGTCTGTGGTTGGATGTGAAGGGGAGAGTAGTTGTGTAAGTCAAGGTAGTAGTAGGGGTAGTAGAGTGCAGTTTGTTGCTGGTGGTTCAGATACAAGACTCGAGGAGAAAGAACCATCATTTATCAAGATGAGTGTCCTACCCAACTCGAGTTCTCCTCTCTCCTCTTCTCTTGTGCGGGGTTTCCATCCCATCCAATCCATGTCTTATGCTACCGCAAGCCGCGTTACGACAGTGCATTTGCACTTTGAAGCAAACAAAAACGCCTTGCATGTTGGCTCTAGGATCTGATAGGATTGCCTAGACGAGCGTGGCTAGCTGACCTAACATGGTAGCGGGTCGCGTCTTGGAGGGGGCGAGGTTTCGGCTGTTGGTCGTCAGAAAAGAACCTGTTGGACGGCAGTTGTTGCTATTGTCGATGTTCTCTTTTTCCAAAGAACTGGATACTCAATCTATCGAATCTGCAGCTCAAATGGACCCTCTTTTGATAATACAACTAGCACTGTTCCTAGCTCTTCCAGTGCTGCTGGTGGCCAAAGATGGTGTAGTGCCACGTATCTCGCCGAGCTATATTTTCTTCTTTTCAGCAACTTCTGAGACAGTCCGTGCGAACCGCTCCTCAACCCAAAACCCCTTGCTCGCGCAATCATGAGCCGCGTCCAGGTACACGATGCACTCATCTCTACGTGACCTTGTCTCGCCACATGAACCAGCCGCTTCGGAAGAGGGCCCTGCCGCCTGTTGGGTCCAGAACAAGCCCCTATCCGAAACAATGCCTATTCATAATGCTGACACGCAACCCGTCTTGTCTCTGCCGCTGCAAGCCCAGCCAACCAAAAGCCCCTCGACGCGAAGTTGGGTCGGGGAAGGTATCCCGATATTCCCTCTGCAGATTGTGTAACTCGAGGCCAAGCTCTGAGTGTCCAGGGACAGCACCCGGAAAGAGGGGAAACCCCTATTCTCAGCCCGCACTGTAAGCCACATGACAGATCGCCATTGTTTCCCTCACGTCACCAGGTACCGATACCTCATCTTGACTCTTCCTTGGTATGTCGTTGATATCAGAGCCGCCTCCTCGCACGGGCCTCGTGGGGAGTTGTGAGCTCTTTACAACGCAATACTGTGTATACAACTGCTTCGTTTTCTTCACTCGCCGACCGTGATATTTTTTGTCCGCTGTTTCCAGGATTGATATCTACAGTTATAAAAACCCAAGATCGTGTTGTTATCGAGCCATTATGACAGAACCATGGTTGTACCGAGTTCATGTTGACTCGGGGACACGGTGCAACATCCCTGCATGTAAATGCGTAATACAGAGTGCTCTGTACTCATGACTGAGATGTAAGGCGGATTGCGTGTGACCAAAGCATGCCCGACGCCCGTTGAAGCCAGTTTCAACCATATGAATGTCTATACAAGAGTTTTCCAGAGAGCCTCGTTCCCCTCTAGGTCATCTTCCTAGACAAAACTCCGAGACATGGTCTCAACTCGGGACTTGAGCACCAGTCATTTCATTTTGTTGAACACTTGTTGCACGAAAGTACCCTGTCCAAGTGAGTCAATGTCAACGGTTGTCTCCAGCTGCCCAGCCTTGTGGGTTTATGTACCTCAGACTCTCCACTCTCGCATGTCAACTCTACAATGCAGAGTGCATCCATCTCCTCTCGCCAAGGAACCCGATCTCTGCCGGCTTTAGCCATGGCAGACATGGTGGGGCCTTGTGTGACGAGTGACGGGTCAGATTGGAGGGGAACCGGCTGTTTATTTTTGTCATACATACACAGAAGAATCTTGTGGGGGGCATTTGGTCTCGACCGATACAATACATTCAATTTCTATGACGAACCGCTGCGATCTGCAGTTGAGGCTTTGTCCAATATCCTTGGTTTATCACCGATGTGGTATGAGACCGCCCTCCTGCCAAGCCTGACAGCCGGGCAAGAGGATCGCATGGCAGCCTGCTTTCAATCCCTGCTTAAGCAGACACGCAACCGTCCTTGCTGTCCTCAATGAAGAGGCCACCGTAGATCAGCCCCTCATCGAGATCACTCTCCTGGAAACCAGAGTTGACAACGTCCTCCGTTCCAGTAGGCTTCTTGAGAATACCAATCTGATACTGGCCCCGTCCAGAGTTGTCGTTGGAAATGGGCTCCGTTGCAGCTTGGAGGGGCTTGCGGCCCTCCGAGTACCAAGCTTGAATGGTGCTGCGACCGGTCATCAAATAAGAAAAGAAAACATTCGAATCTCAGGCTGAGACATTTTACACTTACTTGTTGTCAAAGTCGAGCGTGACGGCAAAGTTCTGCCACACGTTCTTGAGGATAGGAGTGGACCAGAGCTGCTTGTTGGTGCGGTCGAGGAGCTTCCAGGTGTCCTTGGGGAGGTCCTGGCCGATGATTGTGCCAGCCTCAAAGTTGAACTGGTTGCTCGAGAAGTCGGCCGCCTCATGCCAGACATTCTGTTGCCGTGTGTGGTCAGCTTCTATTGACTTCAATTTCTGTCATAATTTTGTCTCACCAAGTATTCATGGCTGAGGTTGAGAGGCCGGCTCTCGTCCTGCAGGATGCTGAAGTGAAGTGTCTTGACACCCTCAGAGGCAGGGCTATTCTCGTTGTTATCCTTAGCAAACTGCAGACCCGCACGTCGGAAGCCCTGTTGCTGCATGAAGATGCTCTCATCGCTGATGGTGACCTCGAGGGGAACAGTGCGAGAGACGGCATCAAATCGAGATCGGGGCGTGTTCTTGGGGAGGAGAAGAATCTCGGACCAAGAGATGTTGTTTCCCTTGACAAAGCCGGGGTTGAAGGGGTTCCAGCCACCACCGTTCTCCGTGTCAAAGTCGGTCAGGGAGGCATTGGCGGGAACGCGGCCATCAAAGACAACGGCGCAAGTGTTGCTGGCCTTGGAGAAGGCGTTGAAGCGGTAGCCAAAAGGTGTGGCCGAGACCACGGAGGAAACGAGAGCGAGGAAGGCTGCGGTACGCATTGTGAATGATTGTGGGCGATATGTACAAACGAGAGTAATGAATGAATGACGAGAAAACAAAGACACTATCCGGTAGTGAGCGAGCTGAAGAGGACTGATTGATGAGACACTCAAGAGACAGAAGACGTCTGATATATAACATCCTCTCATGCCCATCTACCGGCTTCTTCGGTAGTTGCCAAGCCTCCGAAACATTAACATTACCAGCTTCGTCATCGTATATGGCACGAGAATAACCATTCTTACCAATCCGACCAGCTCTTGATGAAGCCATCGCCATCATTGGAGGGAAAATAGCTGCCTTTGTGCTGAACCTGTGGGCCAGGGACCGGTGCTGTGGTATCTGAAACGGGTTCTAGAAGCTAGAAAAGCTTAAAGGTTGCACTTGGCTCTAAATAGACGATAAGGTTTAATGAAGGATCCTCTTTGGGGATCATGACAGGCTCCCAAGGTTCCGGACCTGGTAGCAGAAGGAAACACGGGCCATTTCATCTTCTTTCTTGAGGAAGATATGGTTTTATCGTGCAAGAACCCCTAGAGCATCAGGGTCCATTCTTCGTGGCCGCCCTCCTTAATCATCATACCCCTAGTTGCAGCTGGACTTTCGTGTCCTCCGAAAGCCGCCGGGACTACCCGTCATCTTGCGCTCAAAAGGCCCGAGCATACAAGCCCTACGGCGCCCCCCCCGACCGGCCTCGGGTTAGCCGCCCGTCTCGGGGCCGTGATTGTGGGACCGTCCGGCCCTCCCGACCCGGAGCCCCATCGGAGCAAGACTTGCGGGAATACCCACTACTCTTGTGGTAACACTGACAAGCTCCGGTTTGCGCCATGACATGCGCTATGCCACGCCTTCACGAGCCAAACGGGCATGCCATCTCAGCATTAAAGTTCCGTCACAAAAGGAATTGTCCACCATGTGTCCAACCCAAACCTTGAGCCCGCCACAGCCGCCCAAGTAGACTATCTTCACACCCTCACCTTGTATTCCGGTAGTGTTCCTCGCAAACATCACGATCCCCCTCAAAAACACGGATTTCCCAAAAACCTGACCGAGCAGTGAGGCACCTCCGGGGAGATGATCCCCCACGACGCCTCCCGCATACCAGGTGAAAACGCGGGCACGAATCACCTTGGTTCACCGAGGACGCCGCTCATGTCGGCACCTCCCATCCGCTGACCGGTGTGTGCGCGCTGCAGCAAAGAGCGGGTTGAAAATGCAAACTTGTGTGAAATGAAGAGGTGAGAAAAAGCCTCACTGAGAATGTTGTATGCCGTCCGGCACATTCTATCCGTGACGGTGCAGCAAATCCTACACATGCTACTTACATGGACATGGGATTTGTTCTTCTTTCTGTGTGTGTGATACTGCATGTTGTCTTGCCAGGTGACTGACTACAAGGTCCAGTCATGTCTTTGTAGATTGCATCAAACTGCACAGACTATCTACCTATCGACGAAGCGTCAGACTTTGCAGTTTAGTCAAGCGCTTGGATAAGAAATATGCTCAACGCTGCGGCATGATACATGGGACGAGCTGCTGCTCTTTGACACATGGTTGTTGCTTGGCTTCACGCCCCAGGTGTTGTATCTATCTGCAGTCTTCACTTCACTCCCCCTTCAGAAACATGGATCGTACAGCTTCACTTTCAGTTTGGATGGCGTCACATACAAGCAGACAGTAAACACATCAGATAAACATAACCAGCGGTGAGTCATCTACGCTCTCGTTTAGCCGCAAGTTCCCTCGATTCCGACTCGACCAGAACCCTCCGACGTCGCCCACCACCGCCCATCAACACCACCCATGATATATTCCGATAGCTCTCTTGTGGGGAGACAAGGCATGCCGCATGGGATGCTCTGCACCCATGTATCACCTTGATTCCACTCACTCCGTTGTCCTCTAGCCCACCGTATCGGCGCAACTGACACGCCACAACGCGGCATATACCTCTCTTCGGCGGGCCAAAGCACCTGACAGGTCGACAGGCATCACCGCCCGGCGCCGAAGAAGTATCACAGATGGCCCGAGAAAGCCCCTTTTCATTGACACATACACATACATGTTTGGATGGATCAAAAACGCAACTGTCTATTCTGCTGAATCGCAAGACAATGACTGACGGCAATGGCTCAATAACCACCACACAATGCCCACATGTCCCAATACTTGTAACTAGCTCGTAGTAGAAGCATAAGCAATCTTGAAAGGGCGCATCTTCGCATCCTCGCATCCAAAAAGAAAAAAAAAAAAAAAAACGTGGCAGAATAAACAAAGGATGAATTGATAACTCCCCAGGTCATCTCCATCCCAACTTTTCTTTCCATCTACCGGGACAGTTGACCATGGTATATAGTCAACCCTCGCCAGATTCCCAAGAAAAGGCACAAGAGACTGATGTTCGGGGGTATTAAGCCTGCTTGCTTCCAATTCTGTCCTCCGTATCCGTTGGTCCATAGTGCAACGTGGTGGGCAAAAAAAGAACGGCTCAAAGGCAGTCCCAAGCTGCAACCGTGTGTTATGTACAGTTCAGAGCACTAAGTAAAGAGAAACGACAGTGAAATCATCAACTCCTGACCATGCGGGCTGCCCAGCTCTCCAGTCCATGGTCCTCTCCCCAACGCCCTGATAGATGCATGCAATGACAAGCAGCGCAGTCAAGTAATGCATGCCCTCTGAGGAGGACAGCTTGTCGAAAGACAAAGGAAAGAAATGAAAGCCCCAGCTTTGTGATATCATGCCCGATAAGAGTCGTATTATAGTATCTGTGACTTAATCGGGTCCATCTCGTCAAGAAAAAAATCTCGTTTCGTTGACATTCGTAAATTCGTCTAATAGCCAGGTTGGCCTGGCATCTTGCCCAGCGAGTGGCCGCCCGACATCTTTGGGGGCAGGTGGTTGTGACAGAAGATCTTCTTGTTTCCGTTCACCTTGTTGTCCTTCTTGGTGGCGTCGATAACCAGAGCCGGATCATCATATGATTCTACCTGACAACACTCGACATTCTTCATCCATCGGTTGTTGATAACCTCGTTGATGCTGATACGCTTGTGAGGATCGGGGTTAAGCATCTGCAGCAACAGACGGCGAAGAGCAGGCGGGGTAACCCCAACATCGAGGGCGTAGCACTTGGGGTAGTCGCTGTCGGAGATGCAAGCATCACACTCGGGGTGCTTAGCGTACCACTTGTTCCAGCCATCGACGAGCTTGTCGTAGTGCAGGTTGCCCGCCTCAGCACGAGACCAGATAGCACCGCCAAAAGTGAGGTAGATCATGATGATAGCCGAGCTCCACACATCCAGCGCACGAGGGTCGTAGGCTTCCTTCTTGGCGAGCACCTCGGGAGCGATATAGGGCTCGCTACCGCAGATGCCGGGAGAGCAAAGGCGAACATCTCCCATATTACGGCCGCATTGTCCGCCAGCCTCCCGAAGGCCAGGGTGAGTACCTGAGAAGACTTCCGAGACACCAAAGTCGGTAATCTTGAGCTTGCTGTCCTTGGTAATCAAAAGGTTCTCCAACTTGATGTCACGGTGAGCAATACCATTGGCATGGAGGTATGCAACACCCTGAATCAGCTGCTTGAAAAGACACAGACGGTCCTTCTTGCGCTCCTCGCCCTTGAGGTGACCCTTCTGAACCAGGCTAAAGAGATCACCTTCAGAGCAGTACTCCATAACGTGGTTCCAGCGCGAGTGGTCGGTGCAGAGGCGGAAGGTCTCGATAATGTTGGGGTGGTGCAGGCTCTTGGCGATGCTGAACTCGGACTTGATCTTGTTCTCGTAGTCCTGTTCGCTCTCACGGCGAGACTTCCCGCGGAATTCCTTGACAGCGTAGAGCTCCTCGGGGTAGCCCTTGCGCATCATGAGCCTCACCTTGGAGGCAGCTCCCTTTCCGAGATGCTTGCCATGGCGGCCAAGGAACTTGCGCTGGTACTCAAACTCGCTTTGTAATTCGGCAACATCGACAGCAAAATCATCGGGGAGGCTGAGACTCATGCGTCGAGCCTTGGCACCAGTACCAGAGTCCGGGGGAAGAGGCCAGACGCTGCGCTGGGGAGGGTACATGGTCTCATCCTGCTCAGCAGGCGGCGGTAGAGGAGTATTAGGGCGGCTTCCGTCGAAGCTACTAGCTCGACGGCTAAGCTGGGGGCGCTTGTCTCCATTCGCATTCTTGGCGTTTGAACCAACAAAGCCAATAGTCCGGCCACGGAGACTCAAGCCGGTGGAGGCCCGGTTCTTCTTAAAGTCGC
The DNA here is from genome assembly GCA_027886205.1 of Fusarium piperis. Classification (NCBI taxonomy): domain Eukaryota; kingdom Fungi; phylum Ascomycota; class Sordariomycetes; order Hypocreales; family Nectriaceae; genus Fusarium; species Fusarium piperis. The sequence goes on along the minus strand of RZGM01000138.1, from coordinate 50,876 downwards.
TCTGGCTGGGCAGATTGTTGGCTGAGGAGCGCTCGCGGTGCGCCGAAGCCATTTCGAGACCGGCATCACTTGGTGATGGGGGCGAGTTAGAGCGGGTTGTAGCTGATGAGCGATTCATAGAGAAGCGACGACGGTGAGGAGCTCGTGGCTGGCCGTTGGTCTGAGGTTCTGTGGGTGCAGAAACAACGGAAGGAGTCGCAGAATCCATGATGGCCGAGTTGTTGGCCACCTGGGAATTTGTGCGGCGGAAAAAGTTGGACATTGTGCGCTTGAAGCTCGAGGTCGAGCCGCGGGTCGACCGTTTGGAGAGCGGAGTTCCGGTGGAGGTGACTTCGTAGTCCGTATACTTGGGGGTGGTGGATTCGGTATGCGAGGGTCGGCGAGAAGACTGTGTCTGTGTCTGGTAGAGCGCCTTGCCGTTGCTGTTGGCGCCGGGAATAGGTATAGGAACGGCGCCTGATGTGACTGAGCTAGCCTGGTAGGACTGGTAGCTCTGAAGGTCTGCGAGGTCTTGGTTCTCAAGCGTAAAGTCCTGTGACTGGCGGCCGCTGATGGGAGTGACTGGTTCAATGGCGGATTCGCTGCCAGACTCACCACCTTCCTCGAGAACAATTGACTCAGTCAGGTCGGTGAGATATTGACGCGGCGATGAGGCAGAAGGGAAGCTGATGGCCGAATTTGGGCTCAAAGGAGCAGAAGCGGCACTTTTATCTGTGGCGACCGCAAAGCAAGAAGACGTCAGCACGCAGGGATTGATTAAACTTGGGAGAGTCGAGCAAGGTGAAAGGTGACAAGGGACAAGGGACACAAGGGCAGAGCATGAGGCAGAATAAGAGATCAGACAGGGAATGAAGGGGAAGCGAGACAGGGATCGGATGTGAAGAGATCCCCCAGGCCAGGCCCCAAGTCCGTCCGCCCACCAAGCCAAGGCACAGCAGAGCGAGCACAGGAGCCGCAGGACGGAAAAGGACTGCCCGGCTGTGGATGGACGGCGAATGCGTTGGGCGACGCTCTTGTCAAGGCAAAGAGGCACCAGCCGGTTGCATGGTTTCCCTTTAGCCAGTGACAGACACCGTCGTGATGGCCGAGTCCCACGTTGATCGCGTCACAAGTCCCCCGGGCTTGATCCACGGAGATGCTTCTCGCTTTCGGGCGATGGGTCTTGTCGATGACAAACGCAAGGCAGCGCGCGATAGCGAAGGAAATGACCCGGAGAACAGGAGGGGGGACGGATTGGAGAGAGGATTGGGGGGGCTACCAAGATTGGCTTGGCCCAAGTGGAAGAGAGGCAAAAATGAACGATTACTGAGATAAGAGGGTCTCCATACCTGCTGAGTCGAGCATGGAGCTCTGATGTGGTTGGTGCTGGTGGGGTGCCACGAGCATCCCTGGGCCCGAGAATGCCGCCATCGTGATGGAGCGAGCTGCTGTTTCGGGGTGTCTCGGGGAGCTAGGTCGCTAAAGTGCGGTGGATTCTAATGTCCAGAAGCGCTGGGGGCCCTCTGCTTCTTTATCCTGTCGGAGGATTGTGGTGGACGTGTGAGTGTGGTATAGCGGGGGGGTACTGCGCTTCGGTGTACAGGCGGCGCCCAAGGTACAGCGGGCAAAGGGCAGAGATTGGGGGCGGTTGCTGGTCACCGGGAAAGACGAGGAACCACGACGTCAGGACCACACACCATCCAAGAGATGGGTCAAATCGAGTATGGCGACGATTCAGCAGCTGTCGCAGGCTGGGTCGTGCTCGTGGTTGGTTCGTTTGGGTTTTCGCGGTTGGCTGGTCCGTCACAGGCGTCCAAGATTCGACGGCAGTTCCGAGAGCTCCAGTGTTGCGGATTGCAGCGAAAGATGTCCAAGATTTGCGATCTTGGCGTTGCGTGCTGCGAGCCTTTCGGTCGTTCTGTCGGCCACTCAAGCTGCCCACGAGGGTCGTTGATACCGTGACGAGGGGATATGGTCGATAGGTGATCTGACTTTTAGTCGCCGGTTAAACAGATATGACAGAATGCCAATGTTGATCTGGTGCGAGTCTGAGTCGATTTGGATCTCGTGCCCATGTAAGCGTAGGCGTCGATGCGGCGTTGTCGGTTGTCGAGATGCGTGCACAATGGAGATCCGTTTCCGTTGATTGTTGTGTTCTGTTCTCAATCAAGGCCTTCGGTGTTCGTTCCTGCCACGTCTTTCCGTTGGTCTCCTAGAAGTTGATGATGGAATAGACAGTCGGGGTCACCGTAAGGATAACTGATCCGGAGGAGGGCGACGCGATGGCCGAAGGAGAAGAGGAAGACGACGGGGAGGAAGCGGCATCAAAGTAGCCGACTTGGGTTATATAACTGGGCGAGCAGAGCAGCAGAAGCTGTCGTTTTCCACCTAGTAAATAAACAGGAAAGAGTAAAAGGGAGAAAAGGGAGCCGCGAGCTTGGAGATTAGGAAATCCAGAAAAAAGCGCGCAGCTTGTCTTTTGTGTTTCGCCGTCCGGGGCGGCAACAAGCTGCCAACGCTACGAGTGAAGCCGGCTGCTGTCGCTCACTCGTGCATTTCGGTCCCTTGTTGAGCGTCCACCACCCCAGCCCACAAGAGCCAAACCAAACCAAACCCAGGACCAGGACCCTCTATGGCTTGCCTACCTCTTGATGTGGATCAGCCGGCGGACGTGGGGAACTCGACCAGGGTGAGGATGCCTTGTCAAGGGGAGGGGGCGTGCGCATACTGAAGATACACGCGCACACAACGATTAGCACTCGCGCACGCACAAAGTGACTGATTTGGATGCAGTGATTGACAAGTGGCTCAGGGTTTGGGCTTGAGGCTTGAGGCTTGAGGTGGGCTTGAGTGGAGAGGGTGCTGGTGATCAAGGGAGAAACAGGAAGCCATCTTCGGATACTCCAGAGTCAACTGTCCCTTCTGTTTCCCGTTCCATCAATTCCAGTGCTTCTCAAGGGGACCGGGACGTGAGTGGTTGGGTTCGATCCATCCCATGGATCTCTGCTTGGCGGAATACGGATACGTACCTAAATAAGCACAGTGCGTGATTTTCTCCCATCTTTTGAACGAATCCACATGGATGATGGATGGATTCATTCATGGAATTATGCGACCCAGTCAGTGAGTGGATGAATCCTCTTTTCCGTCTGGAGAAGCAGATTGGTGTGTCCTGTGGGTGAAGAAATAGATGAGACAAGGGCAAAGATGCTCTAACTACTCTCAAGTGCTACCCCTATGTGTCCTAGAAGTTATATGAAAATGACGAGATACCTTGATAAAAAAGAGTACTCCAATAATTAGAAAGTCTCTTATGCCTTTGATGGGTTGTTGTTGAGGCTTTGTACATAAGACAAATGCCTCTGTGTCGTCCCTTTTTTTCTTTACTCAGGTGGTGAGGTCAGTCGTCTAGGGTGAGTCCCTACAGGTCGACCGAGGTCCCCAGTTTTCTTTCCAAGACTCTCAGGAGTTTGCTCCTTCAGGTACCTCTTGGGGCTCTGTTTACTCTGCAACGCAATTGAATCAACGTGACTGCTGTGAGTTGTGTGTTGTCCCTGTCGGCCTCCTCTTCCTTCCCTCCTCATGGCGTACAGCCAATGCAACAGCTCATGTGAGTTGAAATGAAGAGCCCCAAGCGCGCACCCGCGCCTTCCCTGTTGACGATGGTCTGCACACACTGTACCTTCCGCCTGAAGAATCGGTCTTTGATTTGCTGCGCCGTCATTGGTCAAGCCCCCTGTCAAGCCGGTGTCACTTTCCCTGGACAGTTCGTTCTCACCTGCGACAGCCATCCACCTGCCTGCACATAGAAGCTCCACCGCCATCTTTGGCTCGTGTAAGCGCCCCCTTCAATTGTTCCCAAACAACCCACCTATGGATGGACGCATATCATGAAGACGTCGCGAACGATCATGAACTCTTGTTGGTTTTGCCTCTTGTTGGCCCCATGATTGCATCGTCAAAGTCCCACCCCGAACACAGCAGTTCTTGCACACTGAGGTCCATGTCTCGTCAATCTGCTGCCGCCCCAGGCAATTCCAGCACGAGCATCTCCCCGAGACCCTGCTTCTGCCAAGGCCATCAGAAAGCGATCGTGACGCTGTGAGAGGAGTCATCGTCATCAGCTGCTACATCATGTTCCCGTCTAGAACTCGCCCTGACGAGGAATTGAAGACACCCTTCGTGGCGATGCGTTGCACATCATCGGGCACTATCCACTCAGACACTTCACGATTTCATAACAGAGGCTCTGACTCCCTGGCGAGGCGCAATGGCTCTCGGTCAATAATCCCGCGCCTCATCCCAGCCTTGTCTCGCCCTGCCTCGCCGCTCAACATCCAACGCCCGCTGTGATGGTCCAAGAGAACAGTTGTCTAATATTGTCGGCCCCGTTTTACAGTCCGTCCTTCTCCTGACCGCTGCGGCCCTTTTCCTAGTCGCCTCGCGTGTCTTTCAGCCAATTTGATACAAAGCCCGCACTTTCTAATCTCCAGAACCCGAATCCAGAACCCAGCAGACCGATAGCCACTGCATCCGCCAAGGGTTCTGTGCTGAGACTGCATTAACATGCTGCAGAGGCTGCCCCACGCGAGCCGAGGGCTGGAAACAGTGCACAACTGCAACGCTATCCACGCGTACCCGCTCAGCCGCCTCGCCTGAGTTGGCAGTGGAGGAAAGAGAACAGCGACGGAACCTGGGCAGATTAATTATAGGTCCGTCGGCCTTGTCGCGCCCTGTTAGGGCCGGTTGCGCTGCTGCCGCTCGACCCAAGGGCATAGCTGACATGCACCGCGACAACCGCCTTCCATGGAGGGTCCATTTGATTGGCATCAGTCGGGAGAAACGGCAATTCTTGCCAGCAGCACGAGACCTGCAGCATCCACAAACAAACCTGCATCCAGACATGAGCCTCTCCATGTTGTCGGGTTTTACATATCTGTCCTGGCACCGGATTGGTTGGGGCTTGGCGTTGCGCACCTCCCTCAGGGCAGCCAGCATCCTTTCATCCGCAAAGCCGCGGATCCTCGACAACCATAATATTTCTCGCCAATGCGGCTCTGGTATCAGGAGGTCACTCGGCCGGCATATTTCCAGAATACCAGCACCCGGCTGGCTTCCCGGTCTGCTTCACAGTTTGAAGCCCATTGACCGAGTCATGCCTGATGCGTTCCCTTATGCGTGTCAAGCGTAACTGCGGTGAATCCAGAGCCACGACAGCATCATGGACGACATTAGCTTGCGGCAATGCTGATGATCATTCCCGCCTCGATATTACTGCCGATGGTGGCCCCTGGACGAACCCGCAAGAGATGTATACGCAGTAACTACACGTCGTGCATCTCGACACAGATCTCAGATACAGTGCAGTTCATCTAATTACGGCCGCTGCTGGTGCTGTCGTTGCTTGCCATTGCGCCTCGCCGTGACGTGGATTGAGACACGTTGCGCGGCAGTTTGAGATTATTCCAAGTAAGCTTGAATTCTACCTCACAGCCGTCACCGCGATCGACGCAAGATAAGAGTCTCGCAAGCGGCATTTACGTACGTGCAACGCAAATCGCGTGGGAATTGATCAACAGCAAATTGAGACCCAGGGATATACGCCTGGGGCGTGTCGGAGTCAAACTGTCGGTCTGTCTCTACCTCCTGGCCTCAGTAACAAGTGCACTCTCCACGTCACCTTGAAACGCTTCTTGTCATTTCAATAACGCCGCCAGCAAAGTGAGGATCATCATCAATATTACCACCGAATTCAAAGGCGAAGGACACGAAGCAAAACAGGGTCGCACCCCAGGTCTAACCTGTCTGCACTGTCCGGCTCTGGAGAATCGGCCAAAGTCCCTTGTTGCCAAGCCTGTCGGTCTTTCCCCCTGTTCTGGTGGCCCTGGTTGGTTGGTTGGACTCCGAGATCTCGGCTGCTCCAGCAGCAAATCCAGGGACTCCTCGGTGGCCGTTTGGCTCTACATACAGACCGCGGTTGCTTCTGAGCCTCCGGTGCCGGTCCTAGGACACTGGGAAAAGATGCCAGACTATTCCCGTCCACCTTGGATCTTGACCGAGTGCATCGTCCAGCACCCACGGCGCCTCGGGCGGTTGTTTCTTGGTGTTTGAAGCGGTCTCGTGGGCTCACATCGTGTACGAAAAAGGCTCCCCCAGAACCGGTCCGGTGCGGGATCTCCATTCCACACCCACCCTAACCCACACCCAGCCAAGCCATCTTCTCGCCTCTGCAGGGCAGGGATGGAGGACACGGGTGTGAGTGCGTCATATGCGCCCCGGAGAGACCAGGGGTTGAGATGATCCCTGAATAACCCGTGGCACGGTCCCCAGTCTTTTGTGTGTCTCACTCACACTCTCAGCCATCGATTGGCGGTTGCCCTTTTTCATGTGCCTGCTCTGAACGCTCATCAAGCACCCATCATGGGCCGTCCAAGAAACGGAGACGAGCACGGGTTGAGTTAAACAGAGGGATCGACGACGGTTTCTAAATTAACAACATCTCCACTGGGCCGTGTCAAGTGAATTGATCAAAGTCTTGTCCTCGAATACCCCCGACAAACAAATGTCTCACCGCAATGGCTCTATACCGACTTTCATTGCCAGCTAGCTCTGCTAGGTCACTGATGTCCAGGGCCAAAGTATCATGACGAGGCTGTCGAGATCACCGACAGTTGTCAACAGCAATAGCATTCGCTTTGCAGTTGGGTGTGGAGATTAAAGAACGATTTATTAGTATTGTCGTCTAGGGTTCTCCCATACTCTCCGTTTTCCCAAAGGATACAGTGCGCAACGGGCATCGCCTCGCTCATCCATTTGAGGGTCAGCATCGCAATTTGGGTTACGGTGTCGCGACATGCTTGGCAGAATTTGGTAAGGATCGGACGCGCTAGTTGGACGGGCTCTGCCACACCGTTGTTCGGTGAGTTGTCCATTCTGCCTTCACCTGAAGGTTGATGGTGATCTGCCGCGATGTGCCTCGCAAATCATTATCCGTGCTGGGCTGACAGGGGATCTGATTAGAGTCAGGCCTCGAACATGAGCATCTAAGAATGCCAAGAACATCAGGAGGTTATCAGGAGTAGCAACAGCAACAGCAACCACAATATCTCGGCCAAAGATGGACGCGTGGAGGTGTAGCACAGAGTCGTCGGCCCGGTATCACTCTCCCTTCTGATGAGACATGGACGTTGAGGATGAGGCGGGCGATACGGGTACTCGCAGCCTTCATGTAAGGTACACCTTGGTTACCTTGGTCTGCAAGGAAAGACACCAAGTCTCGCCGATTCTTCACCTCGTCTCAGGACGGCCGGCCAGACATGCGTGGCGCCTGTCAACCAGGGCTCATGCTGCCAAGTCGTGAAACATGCCCATCATTCAAGTGGTGATGGGCCATGGTGAACTGCTCAACAAGTTGCAGTGAGAGGCAATCATGGCCAAGAAGGGGCCCCCAAGACTCTTCCAAGACTTTTCCAAGACTTCCAAGACTTACACAAGAACTCATCGACGGCGCTACGACATGAATCCAAGACAGAGAAATGTTCCCCCACGCTCGATTGCTTCATGCTCAAAAGATTCGACTGGCTCGCTTCCGGCAAGTCACATCCTCTCCACCCAAACTGTCACCGCTCTCTTAGAGGTCTGATGCATGATGCAGTCAAACGGGCTTCCAACGCGGAAATGAAGAGCTCTTGGTATGTGTATGCATGCTGCAAGCGCAGTTGCGTCTCCCATCAGGCTTTGTCCCATGACTGACTGCCCTGTCGGCGGGGCCTGGCTTTTGACTGAGTGGTCCTCGCTACGGCCGCTGCTCGTTCAAATCTCACTTGTGTTGGGAGCATAGCATAACCGGGCAGAGCATCCCTCAGACACGAAACATGGCACCACCAGAACTAGCCCACGGATATGCCGTGATATCCAGGGGGCCCAATGAATTAGAGATGGGTTTGGAAGAGGCGCTCCAAGTTCTCCAATGGAGCCTCTCAGGATCCCTAAAAAGCCTCGCGACGCCCCCCTGGTTGGAGATCTTGATGTGGCCTTCGGCTCCGGCTTCCTTGGCCCGTTTGTCCGCAAATCTCGATGGATCACAGAAAAGCAAGTTCAGCTATGTATCAAACGTCCAACAGTGGCGGATAAGGCATCTGGTCGCTTCAGGGTTGACAGGCATGGGAGCACCTGAGAATAGCCTCAAGTGGTCCGAGCAACCAGCTTTCAAGATCTAGGCAAATGCCGGATCTCGCCACACCTTCTTTGACCTCCCTCCTCGTGCGGTGCTACACCCAAGTCGGCAAGGTCTAAGTCGAGAGGTCTTGATGAAAAGAAAAGCCATCAAGCTAACGACAGCACTCGTGAAGCTTGTGAAGCTGATGTTGATGCTGAGCAACGAGGGGATGGTCTGAGGTCGGATCTGGTAGTGGGAGGGAGTGTGCGTCTGCGATACCACAGTCGCCATCGTCGGCGCCGCCCGTAACTATCGTCTCTTAGTGTCGGATCTGTCGATGTGGGCGCGTCAAGGGAAGCGCTGCATGTTATGGCGTGCATCAGAAGCAGGAGCAGCAACAGCGGCCATTCATCCATTCATTGAGTGCTGCACTGCAAGCAGCTTGTGATGTCTCATGTTCCAAACGACGTCTCGAAAGAGCTCTCCATCTCGAACAAGATGGACTGCAGAGAAGATGCATCAGGTGATGGCATCTCGGCGACAGACTCCGACTACTGCAAGCTCGGCTCACCTGGCTGAGGAGACAGGCAGACGACCAGACAGGGTGCGTGCCTGCTGCTCGACTGGGCGGTCATGGTCATCTTGGCGAACCCTGGGCAACGAAGCCCACGATGTTCGAGACTCGAGACCCGCCGGCCGCTTACAGCTCTGCGGGACCTGATACCGGCCACCACCTCTCAGGAGCGAGCGCCTATCGAGGACGTAATGAAGGCTGGAGGGAGGGGAGGCCAGTCAGGGCCGGCAGCCAGTCAGTGGTTGCGGCGCTGCGGCGCTTGGGGGGGGACAGAAAATGCCTCACCAAACAACGACGAGGCGCACTGTACTCGTACCGACCACACACAACACGACACCGACGGCTGCCCGCGGATACTTGCTCGACAGGGCAAGTTTATCCAGGTTGCTGGATACGCTACAATCCTTACAAGTGATCCATCCATGGATGTCGGCCCCAACAAGGCCTGGCTGGACCAGGACGAAGAGGGCCCGTCCCGGTCACTGTCATGGTGGCGTCATGCGTCTCGGCATGTTTCCCGTGCTCAACGACTCAAGAGGCACTCTCTCAGCTTTCTGCTGTATCAAGCAGGACAGGCACAGGCCCTCTCTACCTTGGATAAGCGCGCCTGTCAACCATAGACTAGACAGGTGCCGCTACGGGAGCGGCATGTCTCCAGACGAGGCACCCTATCGTCATGAGACGAGTGACATGACGGCTCATGGGATACCAGATCGGGACATATCGCACACTGGATCAACCAGACGACAAGTAATAATTTGAAAGGATGCACACGCCATGTCACCCGGTGTCCCAGGTCGTCGGTTGACCTGGATAGAGGACAGTCAAGCTTTGCCTCGACAGGCCAAGCTTCCATCAGTTCCTTTTGGAAAGAAAGAAAAAGCCAAACCGCAAACTCAATCCTGGCATGCGTCTTATCTCGACGACAAGATTGGGCAAGACGCAGCGCCTGATGATTCATGGGCCCTCCAATACTCTGTCTTCCTCGACCACGCCGGGCTCTTGGCTGCCACAAGTCGTCGGCTTGGCCGCACGACGAACCACAAGCTTGTTGATCAAGCTTATTTCAAGACGAGTTATCTTGGCACTGGAGGGGCCAAGAGACGAACTATTGTGGTGGAGCATCTAAACGAGAGAAAACAAGCTCCGAGTGCGCGCCCAGGTTGCATTGGCGAGGAGAGCCCGCACATGGCATCAAGTCTTGGTGTTGCCAGGATGGACTTGTTGAGAAGAGGGGGTTGCAGCGAAACGAGGGAACAAGGGACGAGAAGAGGGTGAATGCTAGCAACGAGCAAGCAACAAGCAGCAACGAAGCAAGGCCCCCCCTCCGTTTTCCCCCGCTACCCCATATTCTTGGCGGAGACATGCTGCAGAGAGGCTTGCAATCTGGGGAATAACACGACTCACGATGGAGTCTTGTACGTAAAAGTCACTGGTCGAGAACCTAGCGAAGGAGGTTAGGGGACCCCTTGAAGACCTCCTGGCCATCAGCATGGCTCGCTGGGCTTCTGGGCTGCATATCACAGTCTCTCACTGGGACTGTGTCGCAAGTCGGTCCCTGCGCATCCCTTCATCTCCCATGTTGACTTGACACACATACTCCTCACGATGGCCCAATGGGCTCCCAGCGGTGATTTTTGCCCCCCCGGCGATTGTTTCCTACATGGGCCCCCAACGGCACTCACAAGGTTGGATTAGCCCTACCGCCTCCGGCTTCAACTCCCACTTGTCCGCTATTGAAGACCGAGGATAACATCGATGCGATACGATGCGATGTAATGCAGCCTCTAGGGACCAACAGCATCCCCATGGGGCAGCGGCATGGGGGACGTCATGATCGACTCATGTCTTAGGTGCACGCCCAGCTGTTGACTGAGTCTACATTTCCCAGAGTTGACGATGTCTTCATTTGCCGGTCTATTCTATCTAGAGACTTGATGATAGTAGCAAAGTCATCATCTCAGACCGCAAGTTGGGGGTGTTTCTTGTCTCGTGATCAACCGTGGCATGGAATCGTGATATCCTCTCCCTTGCCTACGATGGGACTCCCATAATCCTCAAGGAGGCATGAAGGTCATGCTCGCATTCGGCTCTCACACACATACTCCAACTCGGCTCTACGGAGCCATCACGGTCATCATCTCGTTGTTTCAAGGAGGGGAAAAATGTGGTATCGGGATACCATTCGAGAGCACCCTCGGCTTACACTACACACCACGACCGGCATGCGTACTTGCTTTGCGCTCACGATGCCCGTCGGGTCGTCGACTTGTCCCGCGGCATCAAGCATTATGAAGCTCGCAGGGGTTGATATAGGAATGCCCCAGCCATCCAAGCCTCCCCCAGGCTCACCCTGAAGACTCGGTCCAGACACTGGGGCTGTGTGGATGTAATCAACCTCCAACGGGGTCATGAAACGGACAGTGTCTGGATACCAATGCACCCCAAAGCGCGAAGCTGGTAGAGGTCAGCAGCTGCAGCGACACGTTTGTCCTCGGCGCCATGGCCTTGCAAGCAGCGAAGGCTTTGTCTTGTGCCACCTGTGAACCCGTGAACAACAGCAGCCACGGGCGAAGCTGGGGTGCAGCCATCGATCCTTGCATGGGAACATGTTTGAGCCATTATTCATGGATTGCCGGTTGCCTTGGTACCATTGCTTTCCCTTTGGACCCTATATTCCAGAGTTGATATTGGTCCTTCTACTCTGTAGAAGGGTTACCTGTGCTGAGCGTATCAAGTTGGTCGCCGAGATGTTCCTGAAGCTACGAAAGGTATCCCGGCTTCTTCCTGCTCCTTCGCATTCTTATTCTTGAAGCAACTCGCCAAGGTAGTCCCGAGCTGTCAATGGCCTAGGGGGACTTCTTTCAGCTTTACTCCTCCAGACATGTGGCTTTCTCAGTCGTGTGTCCCATCACTGGATCAAGCTCGTCCAAGAGCATCGAAGCCAACACTGGCTGGATTATCCATTGAGCCATTTAGCGGCAGCGTTGCCAGGCCAAGGCTGTCACCGGCCTCCTTCTAATGCTTGTGATATGGCCAGCGTTCACTCTGGGCCGCTGTCGAGGCTCTAGGTGACTTGCAGATGATGCATTGTCCTGAGTGACACTATCCCATCTTTACACGCTGGGTGGTGTACGAGGAGCCACATGAGGAGCGAACATCTGGCCCATTCATCTTGAGTTCCTTGGCGTATATCTATAGTTAATACACAGGCGTTAGGACTCAACTGAGAGCAGGAAGGGATTGTATGCTCTGGTGATCCCCTTCTCTTTCACCAAGAATACTGCTGCAACAATATTAAGAGGTTGTTGTTCCCGCTGGCACCTGGCCTGGACTGGGAAGTAATGCAAGGCGACCTCGTCCGGGCAGCCCAAGAGCACAGGGTCACTGTCCTAAGCCGGAACACTCAAGTGATTGCGGACGGCCCCTATGATTTGGATAGCTAGGGTCCCAAAGATACCTCTGGGGAGACTGTGTATGCTATGAAGGTTGTTTCGTTAACCATGTCGCCCAAATTGTCAGGCCCAAAGAGACACCATCATTGATCAAGATTGTAAACAGAACTCTAATATTGAAGACAAGACTACTCAGCTCAATTCACTCAGGTATATCCGCTGTCTGAAGCAGCAGCAAACCATCCCTTCCTCCCATAGATATAAAACGCCTAATTACTCCCATCAAGACGAACAAGAAACAGACAGTTGAAAAGTAAACATCGAGTTTGCTTCGTCGGGGCTGCTTGTGAACCCGAGCGAGCCCGTGTATCCCAGAAACGCCGAACCATACCCCAGCCCCCCTTTCTTTGTTGCTAAAGTTGTTTTTGTATTACTTGACTTCCTGTGACACTGGAAGTTGCACAGGGTCGTTAATGTCCATGTCCATATCTAGGGCGTCCTTGTCTAACCACCCCGAGTAGTCGTCATCGTCGTCGGCCGCGGCCGAGGCGGCGGGTAACGCCTCTATCGGGCTGACCGAACTACCGTCATCCTTCACGATGGAGGACTCGGGAGTGAGTGTTGAAGGTTGCTGAGAAGTTGCTGTGCTGTTTGCCATGGTCTGCTCGCCACTGGATACCCAGGGTTGACGGTTAGAGTGATCCTCTGCTGACGGTGTTGTTGGCTGAGAGTCGTCGGGGGCAGCGACGACAAGCATATTCTGAACGATATCTGGTTCCGGTGCATGGCTCTGCCTGCGTCGACCGCGTTGGTGCAACGTAGGAGGAAGTGCAGGGCGATGCTCGTTGTGATGCTCAGAGTGGTGTTCATGGTGGTGCTCATGATGGTTCTCGTGATGATGTTCGTGGTGATGCTCATGATGCGTGTCCAGAGACTCTGCAGAACCATGAGAAGGAACTGGCTTCCTCGCCGGAACATTAATAGGGGGTCCTATCCGTGTCATGCCGTTGGTAGGCTTTGGAAGGGGTGTTCCAGGAGGAGGCAGCGGTTGGCCTCTTCCCATGGGCTGGCTGAGATCAAGGTGATTCGCCTGTTCTGCCTGTCTGCGTGCCTCCTTGTGCCGTTGGTAGGCATTCCAACCCCATTGTTTGGCTTGCATAGCAGCGTTGGAGACGGCAGCCAGAGTTGTCTGCTTCTGGCCCTGGTCCAGGGGTCCATGTCCATCGCTGTGAGTCGACTCATCAGACTCTTGCAGATCTGGGTTTCCTCGCCGCGTAAAAAAGTTGCGTCCCAACGAGCCTGTCTGGCTCTTGATCGACTCCTTGATCGATGCTGCTGAAGATGCAGTTCCCCTTTCGTCTGAAAGAGATGCTGACCCAGTCGATGAGGTCGTGTTACGACGCCCTGTCGCAACTGGCGTCTTTTGGCTATCCTCCGACACCTCACCGAGTGTGTCCTTTGCTGACGAGGAAGAGCGGCTGGATCGTTGGGATGCAGCTGAGGATTTCGGAGGCGAATCTGTAGAAGGTGGTGGCTTTGGAGAAGCATCCTGAGAGCGTGATTGCAAAGCAGCCATGTAGTTTGTTGCGTGGTCAGGAGGTGAGGATGGCTTGAAAATGTCGGCATGGGTAGCATCTGTTCCCACGATAGGTTCCATAGACTTGATCTTGGGCGCCAGAATAGGACTAGCACTTGCTCCCTTGGAGTCGACGCTCGTTGAAGATGCAGATGCCATTGGATTGGTGCCTGTCTTGCCCAGCTTCCGCCCAAATAGACCGGTAGGGGTTGGAGGAGACTCCATGACGGGTATGGTATGGCTCTTCTCCATAGATCGAGTCTCTTCTGTCATATCCGATTCGCCATCAAGGCGATTCACGGCCCCGACGTCTCCTGCTGCTGCCACTATGCTCTCCGCATCATCAGACTGGATTGTGGCATCATCCCCCTCAAAGATGCCTCCTCGCCACTGCTTATGCTCCGTCTTGAAGAAGGGCATGTCATCCCAGAAGGGCAACACAACCGTCTCGGCGATGACTTCCTTGATTCGATTCTCGATCTGGCGGAGGATAACGGTATAGGTGATTTGTCTGGTGCTGACAATGGGCTCAATATCCATCTCCATCTTGGGCATGGACTGAAAGGTGAGCCAGACACGGTTACTGGGTGGAGGCTTGATCTTGAAGAGCATATGGCCTTCAGCTCTCTTGAGGACGACGGCAAGAACGAGGTTGACCTCTCGAGCCTTGAACCTAGTTCCAAGATCGATCTTGGCCGTCGCTGCCACCTCGATGCGAGCGTTGCCCGAGTACTTGACGTCGGCCTCGACGACGCACTCTCCTTCGACAGTGAGGTCCTTGAGTTTCAGGTTGGTAAAGTATGGCGCCGCATCGCCCGTGTGTATTCCCTGAATGGCAATGTTGGTGAGGAATGCAGGCCGTTTAACACGGGAAATCTTCTTTGTGAGCTTCTCACGTACGAAGCTCTCGAGGTCGCGGGTCTTGTGGATGCCCAAGAAGACCCGTCCGAGCATCGCATTCACCCATCTCGAGTGAAGGTTCTCTTCAGTCGAGTGGAGCTTCTGGACCAGGGAGATGATGTTCTTGACATCAAAGTGCAGAGGCTGGGGCACCTGGGTATCCGTGCTAAAGGTCTGCTCTTGGTTCTTGAGCAGGGCAAAGTAAAAGTCCTCTTTGGCGGAACAGTTCTCGGAAAAGAGGTAGAACGGCTTCGAGACTTGGCTATCGGGACCTAGGTCTTGGCCACCCTGTCTTCGGGAGAGGCGGATGGCGTTGCGCTTGATGAATAGTTCGCCCTCGGGGGTATTGTCGCCGCCCGAGTATATGCTGATCTCGTGGTGTGCAAGTGATATAACATGTCGAACCTCGACCTGCTCTTCATCGTCAAATAGCATCAGGTGGCCGTGTCTAGACATCATGGGTCAGCAATGGTGGATGCGGGGGCCGGATAAGCTCGACACAAACCTCAGGACCACGTAAAAGACGTTGCCAGCATTCTTGGGTCGCTGACTCGAGGCGTTCCCATTGTTATCCAGGGGTCCCGGGGTGGGTTTCCTTTCAAAGATGCTCCGATACATCGTCTGATAGACACTAGGACTTGGAGAGGCCACGGTAGTCGAACCGACCGGGGTCGAGCGCTCGATAGGCTTTGCGTTGATGCCCATGGGCGTATACTCTCTGCAGACGGCAAAGAAGCCAGCGGCTACGTCGAGGTCGTTTGCGTGCGCTCGGCTCTCGTCCTTGTGCACCTTCTTGGCGGCGTCGAGGGCCATCGTATCGTCGCCCTTGTGGACGATGTCGGCGTAGCCGCTCGCTTCGTCGGGGTCGGCATCGCGGCGGTAGGGGGACGAGTAGAAGCCGTATGCGAGAACGGACAGGACGACAAGGGGAACAAAAGTGACTCCGCCGAGTAGGTAGGCCACGAGGAGAGACGTAAAGCCAGCCATTGCTTCGGATTCCAAAGGCCGGAGATGGGCGGAGGAAGGCTAGGCGCGGCAGTATAGAGGGGCACTATAGCCTCAACTCCTTCCTAGCTAAAGGGATCGGCGAGGAATCGGCATCGGAGGTGTCATGAATGTCGCAAAGGAAAAGAGTATAGTCGAGGAAAAAAGAAAGTAAAGAGAAAAAAAAAGACGGTCGGTGTTGT
Organism: Fusarium piperis; assembly: GCA_027886205.1. Lineage (NCBI taxonomy): Eukaryota > Fungi > Ascomycota > Sordariomycetes > Hypocreales > Nectriaceae > Fusarium > Fusarium piperis. The sequence goes on along the minus strand of RZGM01000138.1, from coordinate 35,107 downwards.
TCTCGCAGACCAGACGGAACCGTTGGGGAAGGCGGCGGCTGATGGTGGACGGAAGGTTATACGCGGAATTACTTGATAGGCTGGCAAGAGTGTAAGTCAGCTACGGTACTTAGCTACCCTTACCTCCCCAGTAGCTCCCAGCTGCCTACGTCATGTGATGAGTCCAGGCCCCCCCACCGTTCGAGACCCGCCTGTTTTTGGGAACCATCTGTAGGTAGTTATCAGACAGCCTCACGTCAACCAACTACAAGTCAACTATCCTATCTGCAGGAGCAAAGACTGACAAGACATGTGCTTACTTTTCCCAGGCCAAGATTCGCCGGCAAAGTTTGCCCAACGGGCACGAGGAAAACCTTGACAGTCAAGCACAACACGACACCCCACACCACATAGAAACACCACGCAACAATCTAAAACGAAATCTCATTCAGTCGTGAATAGCTAAGTAATACTCCCCCTAGCAACAACTTCTTCGCCCATCCATCATCTATCCGCAAGCCTGTCCTGTCCTGCTCTTCAAAGCCCCTGAACCACACGCGTCTATGCAGAGTCGGTTGAGGGGCCCTCCGTGATACCATCCGGCATCCAGAACATTGCGCAATCTGGTCCAAAGATAGAAATGTTGAACAACTGGCGCCTTCTAAACCGAAAACACGCCAGCCTCGAAAACATTAAACCGTTCGACTCGTACAGAAACAAGGCTCTGCGGTGCATGTCAGGCGTCCATGTCAATCATAATTGACATGGCCCCTGCATCACATTGCAACAAATACAAACTCCTGCA
>RZGM01000138.1:0-34196 GCA_027886205.1 Fusarium piperis | reverse complement strand
CCCCCCCCCCCCAACTTCTCATGCGCTGATCCGACGAAGAGTGGTGGTGGTAGTGGTAGTGGTAGTGGTAGTAATAGTGGTGGTGTAGTAAAGCAAACTATCGTGCTGTGTATGCTTCAATGGCTTTTTTATGGTTCTGTTTTTGTGTTTTTGGTCTCCTCCATATCGTCTGTCGATTGGTAGGATTAAGTTTGTGTGCGTAAAGAATTAAAGAAAAAAAAAACAAAAAAACAAAGCAAGGGAAAGTCTGGCAAGTCGTAGCCATAGCCATAGGCATGGCTGAAGTAGGCTGATTAGAGTCTTCAGAAACTACATGAGCTATCATCCCGGGTTCATTGCGAGGATGCAGCCGCGTTTTGGTAACAGAGTCAAGAAAATCGTGAGTGTCGTCAACGTCCGTGAGGATATTTGGTCGTAACAGTTGGTAGTGTGTAAAGTAAGTAGTCTAGCGAGAGACGTGGTGGCACAATTTGTTGCCATGAATACAATAGGAAGTAAAATAAAAATGCTCGGGTTGGTCGCCCTGGCTTACGCTCGAGAGCGCAGAGACGCCATTGTCGTGTGGGACGTCATCAGTCCCTGGTGCGTGTGCGTGTGGTTGTTACCATGTCGGCCACGCTTGGAAAAGTGGTGGTGGTGAAGAGTTCCAACGTCATGTTTGCCTATAGTCACATTAGTATCCTATCCCAGAGTCTTTGCCCGATCAGATTGTTGTGCTTACCATCGCAGCATGCTCGGACGTTCTCGAGGCGGTCAGCTTCTCTATCCTGCCGCTCAATAATCTCCCTCACATCCTCGGCGCTGTCGTGCGCCTCGCTAGCTTCATAAATGTTCACGTTCTGCGCGCTAGCCCCTCGTCCACGCCGGCTCGAGAACGTCCCAGAGAGTTGGCTGCCTTTCCAGTAGCCGCTGAGTTTGCTCAGCGTTCCATTAGGTCGCTGTGGCTGCGCCTTGGGCGTCAAGGTCGGGATGTTCATCGACACACCCACGGCCGGTGACTCGTTGCGGGTTGTCCTAGAGTTGTAAGACGACAAGGACGCTGGCACTCCTGGTCGGGTTCCGTTCACAGCACGCTGGCCAAACTGAGGGTTGAATTCGTCCACATCTTCGCGAGTAAAGCTCTCCGCCATGTCCTCAGTATCTGCCTGAACATCGTCATTGGTCCGGAGAAGTAGATAAGAGAGCGCGTTGAACCATGTCTCGTGTCGCTGACCTGTCGTGCACGTGAACTTGATGGTCCTTCCAGGGGAGATGATGACCAAGCTCTTGCGGTGCAGTCCTGGGGGCATAGGGTTGTCGTCAGTAACGACACGCACGGCCTCGATAGGAACACTCTTGGCCTTCAACTCTGCCCGCCCAGCACTTGAGGGGTCCCGTTCACTCCAGTACAGAGTCCTGGTGTATGGGTGGACCCAGAAGTAACGGCGATGTCGGTTCTCCGACATACCTCCACGGCCAGTCTTGCGGGTGTACTTCCAGAGATACTCGCCGATCATGGTCTGGGTGATAGCCTGGATCATGCGGGGATCAGTATTGGGGCCGAAGCCGCTGGGGTCAATGCCGAGTTCACCAGGGCGCATGTTGAATCGAGAATCGAGCTCCGAGGCAAACGAAGACACAGAAGACTTGCGCGATGCGTCCGTAAGCTTTGCAGGCGAATGTGCTCCGAGGTCGCCGTATCCACCACCATTGCGAACAACACGAGGCGTAGGAGTGGCACGAGCGGATAGAGGTGAGGTAGGCCTCTGACCAGGTGTGCTTGGTCGCTGCTTGAGGGCAGACGCTGGCCAGAGAGGCGGGCCCATATTACTCTGGTTGCCTTGAGATGAACCAGATCGCGCGGCCTCGATGACCTGGCGGTGATTCGCTGGCAGAGGAGGGGCATCGTGGAGAGATGCCCTGCCACTTCTGGCGCTACCGGGTCTTCGGATGGAACCAGTGTCGAAGACATCATCACCCTCCAAGCCCCTTCGAATAGGACTCTCGAAGCTATCCCTTGATCGGCGGATTCGGACTGTTCCTGTGGTACCGGCGGTTCCAGGGGTTCCAGGACTGGCGAGTGACAGGCTCTTGTCGAAGCCAAAGACGGGCTGAGCTCGAGTCTTGAACATGGCATCGATGGCCTCGGCCGTCAGCGCGGTCTGCGCACCTTGGTCGCTGGTGGGGACCAGAGCCCTGCGTGTAGGGCTACCGTTCAAGTTGGCAGGGATCTCCCTGAGGGGTCGCTGAGAATCAGGTGTCTCAGGCTCGGGAGTATCAGCAGGAGATTGGCTTGTCTCATCTTCAGCAATCAGAGGCGATGAATCTTGGTCCATCTCCCGGCCAAGTGGCGATCCAGTCTTGTTCTTGGGTGTCTGGGGCACATCTCTCTCCTTGAAGGGAGAGTTCATATCGCGAGGAAGGATGAAGCCGTCTCTCTTGGGAGTTCGAGGTGCAACCGGAATAGTCTCAACAGACTCGATCGACGAGAATCCAAACACCGGTACCTTGGGTGTCTCCAAGACCGGACTGATAGGTTCGACTCCTTCGGCGGCAATCGAGGAGATAACAAGTGTGGGGGGTGTCGGGACAGGCTCGGAAACAGGCTGGACGTTCTCGGAAGCAATCGCAGACAAACCAAGGGATGGGAGAGGCTCAGACACGGGCTCAACATGTTGTGTGGACAGATCAGAGTAGCCCAGCTTAATAGGGATCGGCTGAGGTTCCTCCCTTGGCTCGCAGTTTTCGGCATAAATGGACGAGAGGTTCAAGGAGGGTGGAGGAACCACCTTCTCGGGCTCCTTGATCGGTTCGATAGACTCTGCAGAAATGGACGACAAGGCCAGGTTTGGAGCAGGAAGGGCAACAGGTTCAACATATTCTCCTTGGATATTGGAAATGCTGAGCTGAGGGACAACCGGTTCTGGAACGGGCTCGGCGATGGGCTCAACATATTCACCTGAGATAGATGACAAGCTGAGTTCAGGTGCAAGGTCAGCAATGGGCTCGACCTGCTGTCCAGAGATAGTGGACATGCTAAGTTCGGCGAGAGGTTCGATGACTGGCTCGACATGCTCTCCCTTGATTGTCGAGATCGTAAGATCGGGGATGGACGGCTGAGGCTCAGCGGTTGGCTCAATATGTTGACCGGAAATAGTCGACAGGCTGAGTCCAGGGGCACGCTCAGCAACTGGCTCAACGTGTTCTCGGGAAATGGTGGACAAGCTGAGTGCGGGCATTGGCTGCACAACAGGCTCGACATGCTCGCCGCGGATAGCCGACATTGAGAGTTGGGGGACAATCGGCTCAGGGACAGGTTCCGCGATGGGCTCGACAGACTCTCCCTTGATAGTCGAGATGGCAAGTTCCGGTGCCTTAGTAGCGACAGGCTCAACATGCTCTCCCTGGATCGTAGAGAAACTCAGTTCCGGAGCAGGAGGCGGAGGAGGGATAACCACCTCGGGAATGACAGGTTCCGGCTCCGCAACAGGCTCGACATGTTCACCTCGGATCGCAGACACGCTAAGATCAGGAGATCGCTGAGCAATAGGCTCAATATGCTCGCCTTGGATAGCAGACATAGCGAGTTCGGGAGCCTTGCTAGCAGTGGGCTCAACGTGCTCGCCCACAATCTCAGACATGGAGAGTGCCGGAGGAGGCGGGACGAACATGACTGGCTCAACAGGTGGCTCAGCAATTGGCTCAACCGACTCTGTTGAGATGATAGAGAGGCTCAGAGCGGGAGGCGGCACCTCAGGCTCGGCGATTGGCTCGACCGTCTCGGACACAACCGTTGTCATTGTCAGCTCTGGCAAGGGAACCTCTGGCTCCGCCACTGGTTCAAGCTCTTGAGCCATAATTGTAGCCAAGGACAAGTCTGGCAGAGGAACCTCGGGCTCCGCAATAGGCTCAACTTGCTCGGTGACGATGCTTGTCAGTGAGAGCTCGGGAAGCGGTGTTTCGGGCTCAGCAATAGGCTCGACATGCTCAATCACAATTTCGGTAAGAGACAAGTCAGGAAGAGGCGCCTCGGGTTCGACAATGGGCTTAACCTGCTCAGTGATGATGGTTGTGAAAGAAAGCTCTGGAACAGGTGTTTCAGGCTCAGCAATGGGTTCAACTTGCTCAGTGATGATTGTTGTAAGAGACAAGTCTGGAAGGGGTTCCTCGGGCTCAGACTTGGGCTCCAGACTCTCCGCGAGGATGTTAGAGAGGCTCAGGTCCGGAGCAGGAACCTCAGGCTCAGCTCGAGGGGTGAGATCCTCGGCCTTGATAGACGAGAAGCTGAGAGTGGGGAGAGGGCTCTCAGGTTCGGGTAGGGGCTCGATGCTCTGGTTCGAGAGGGGAGTGAAGGTCAGAGCTGGTGGTGTAGGAGGCACCTCAACCTCTTCCCGTGGCTCAATGTCCTCGGAAGCGATCGAGGACATGCTCAAGGTCGGGGGTAGAATGGGTGGTAGCATAGTCGGGGGAGCAGGGAACAGAGCCAGCTTCTCCTCCATGTCAGGATCGTGCTGCGCACCGGCGTCGCTGTAGGACATAGAGATAGGGCGTGAGTTCTCAAGATGATCCTCGTGTGTCCAAGATATAACACTACGAACTTCAGAGTGGTCAACCACGGACCCAATGGATGTAGGTCGGTTGACTACCACGACGCTGATAGGGGAAGCTGGTATCGACTCTTCATCCTCCGTCATGACACCGGTGGTAACCATTCGCGGCGTCTCAACCCCCTCGAGCCTAGTCAAGATATTAACTGGGTCAGTCATGCTGCCGCTGTCAACCATGATGACCTTGGGCAACGGCGGCACTGCAGGTGCCGGTGATGGTCCTCGGCCCATAGAGGCGGGTGTGGTAGAGCGAGCGCGTCTGCGACTGGGTGTGCCTGGCTCAAGCGACTCGTCGTCACTACCGTCAAAGTCTTGAAGCTCAGCAAAGAGGCTCTGGCCAGTGGCTTGAGGTGTTCCGCCACGGCTGCTAGCAAAGCTGGCAGGGCTGCTTTGGAATGGCGGCTCCTCGCTGGCCTGTCTCGAGATACGGTGGAAGAGTGGCTCCTCGCTAGCTTGTCTGGAGGCACGGTGGTAGAGCGGCTCTTGGCTCGCTTGTCTCGAGGCACGATGGAAGATGCTGCGGTTCATGCGGAAACGGGTACTCTTCTGGGATCCGATAGTACTAGTAGGCGTCCGGAGATGGTAGGCGAAGTCGTCTTCATCAGCCGAGGTCGATGCGGTGCTGTGGAACGAGTGTCTGCTGGCATGTCGAGCGAGGCCGGAGGGCAAGCTTGGAGGCTTCTTCATCTTACCAAAGCCTCGAGTTGTGCCCTCCGTCTCCGTCTCGCCGTCACTTCCTGACATCTGCTCATTGACGGTCTGGAAATCCTCTGTCTCAGTGGCAGTGGCCCGCTCATTGGCTGTCTCAAAGGCAGACTCGCTAGCCTCATTGGCAGTGTCGAAATGGTCGTCATTATCTGCAGACTCGATGCTAGGGAGAATGGTGTGGCTGCTGGTACTCATGGGAGAAACAGAAGGGCGAGGAGAGGCATGAGAGGCAGGACCCCGAGGGGAGACATCGTGCTGGTCTTCCCATTCGCCATCGTCGGCAACAACCTCCTGTCGACTAGAGCGGAAGGATCCAAGCAGGCGCGGCGGCTTCTTAAACTCCTTGGACTCGGGCTTTCGGGATCGACGATGAGACTTGTGCTCGGTGGCGTCGGTTCTGGCCTTTTCAAGATCGTCGCGGAGGTCTTGGATGATACGGCGAAGCTCCAGCTTCTCGGTCTTCTCACGATGAAGTAAACTCCTCTGGCTCTGGATGGTGCGCTGAGCGTGGTGGAGCGATGACTTGACTGTTTCGGTCTCAAGAATAGCATGGCGAGGAGTTCCCTTGACAGGAGACTGAGGAGGCGAGTGCTCGGGAGTGATGTGATCAGCAGCGGATTCAAAGTCATCGTCACTGGGACGCGCGTTGGGCTCCCGCTCCATGACTCTGCTTCGTTGCGCAGAGAAGGCCCTGGCGAGCTCCTGGTTCTGACCGGTCAGGTCGTCAATCCGACGTTGCATAGCTGCGCGTTCACCCTCAGCCATAGCAATGTTGCGCTTCACCGCTCCAATTTCGGTGTCGTGTTGCTTGACGGCAGCGGCGTGTTGATCGATGAGTCTGGCGTGGTGTAATTTGACCTCGTCAAGGTCGCGCTGTGCTGTAACTTTCTCGGTCTTGATGACATTGAGAGCCTGAGCAAGCTTCTTCTCGCGGTCTGCAGACTCCTTCTGTTGTGCCGACAGTTCCTGTAGCTTAGTCTCCAGATTCCAGTTCTCCTCCTTGTATCGGTTCTCACTCTCGTCGAGGGTCTTGACTCGTTGTTGAAAGGCCTCGCATTCGATTTCAAGTCTGGACTTGTCTGCCTTGAGGTCTTTGGTCTCTTCATCTCGCTCGGCGAGCAGGGCTTGCAAGTTGCGGACCTGGGCGATGAGGGAGGTGCTGATTTCTGCGGCAAACTCGATGTCGTGGACGCGATTGGAGGGCTGGTTTCGAATCTTTCGATTCGGAACACTGAGCTTGGTGGGGGACCCTGTCGCTTGACTCTCAAACTTGGATGGGCTGACTGACCGCTATAGAGAAGAAAAGTAATGTCAGTTAGCTGTGCCACGTAGCAGGGAAACCAGGGATGCGAAAGCGACATACTCTGCCGCCCCTGCTCTCGGGCGCAAAGGGGGAGCTCGGATTAGCTTCATTGCTGGGGACCCTCTGCTTAGGTAGAAAAGCCCGTGCAGACTCCCTGGCCAAGCTGTTGTACTCCTTCTCAATATCGACGAGCTTCCGACGGAGCTCCGGGTTCAGTTCACCCTCGGCCTGCAACTTGTCGACCTCCTGGAGCTGCTCGGTGAGGGCTTTGCGCTGGGACACGAGCGCAGTGCCCAGCTTTCCGGCCTCCTCCAGACGTCGCTCGGTTTCGGCGAGATGAGCCTCGAGGGCGCGCTTTGCGGATCTGGGCGACGACGCGGGACCGGCGATGAAGAGGTCATGGTCAAAGGTGGAATATCGATGGTGGGCGGGCGCGGGCGTGTTGGTGACGAAGGGATCGGATTGCGCTGCACCAGGAGCGGGCAGGCTTGGCTTATCCGAAGCCAGTGATGAGGCCATGATTGCTCTGGAGCAATTCGACCCTCGTCAGGGTAAGCAAAGCTTCCTCAGACGCGCCTTGAAACCATCAAGAGATCGGACGGACGACGTAGCAGGCCCGTCGCGGGGGGAGATGGTTGTGGGAGGGTCAAACGTGTTTGTGTTGTTGTTCAAAGCTGAGGTCAACGGGGTACCTTTTTGCTAAGTACCTGCCCAACCCAACCGGAGCGAGATTGATTGACTAGAGCTGGCGTGTGCTGTGCTGCGCAGTGCCGCGGACGGGACCAGTGAGATTGCAGTAAACAGAGTTGGCTGCAGGGAGAGTGAGGGAGCGTGAGATTGGAACTAAGAGAGCAGACCCGGCTGCAAGAAAAAAAGAAAGGCTTTCCCACAGAAAACGAGGCAGGGCTGAAGAAAACGAATAACGGGTCAATGTGTGCAGTGTAGGCGCGAAAAAAGAGGCCGACAATTACGAAGGATAGACTGAAGAATGAGTGCGTAGGATTGAGCGAACAACCCCAGAGTCGCAGTTGACAGAAAGAAATGCCGAGGCCGTGTGCGTCTAATGGCGGGCTGTTGACGCACCCTGTCAGGTCGTCTGCGAGTGATTGATTCCAGGTACCGTACAGGCACAGTAGGCAAATGATTTATTACGCTGCAGCACGCAGGTGGTCGCACCAAGGCCAACAGTGGAGCGAGCGAGTGGCCCCCTGGTCTTCCAAGTGTCGCAGGACTGACAGCGATATTTCAGGCCGCTGGCTGCTGGAATGTGCCTCCGAGACTTATGCGACAGTGACCTTGTTGATCATTCCCAATCCAATTGGAATTGGGCGCTTCGAGGGAACTCTAACGACCGGAAGCGTTTGGGCGATGGACGGAGGCTGGTACTCGTACTGGAGGGTGGGCGCTGCAACCAAATGAGCAGCCACAGATACAAAGTACGGCAGCGACGTGAACGGTCGACGAACGGCGAGATCCCGTGGGAGGGAAGAGGAAGAGAGCGTGAGAGATTGTACCGAATCTGAGTTCAGGTGGAGTCTCTTTCCAGGAGAAGGCGTCTCTCTATCTGTCCAGACTCGACTGGGGTGGATCGTCCGATTTCAAGGGCGAGCGGTCGGTGACGTGCGGTGGTGGACGTATGGAATTAGATCGCCCTTTGAGGAAAAGGTGATTGACCAAAGTAAAAGCAGCCAGAAAGGAAGAAAGACGGCTCAGAAGAAACAAAAGGATAACGAAGGACAGTACGTAGGTGCACTAGGTAGGAGAGAGGCGATTCGCAGTCTTCCTCAAGACAGAGCTGGAGAGGTGAAAGAAGGAGAAAGGAGATGGCAGGGCCGAGGTTGACGAAATGAGCCGCTGCACAATATGACCCCTCATAAGACGACGTCGAGGAAAACGACCCGGAAGGAATCGACAATCAAGGAATGGACGGTCCAGAGAAGGAACCTAGTGATGCGTAAGGTCGGTCCTTGGGGAGCCGAGGGGACGAGGATGCAAAGTGATTGGCAAAGGGCTTCTGGAATTAGACGCGCTCCCTTTGTGCCTCCGGTCCGGCAGTGGCCTATCGCCCGTCGATATCGCTGTGTCGATTAGTATTAGGAGTGAGTGGTGGTGGTGGTGGTGGTAGCACCGAGTCTAAGGAGTGTAGACAAGAAAAGAAGGATGGGGAGAAGAATTAGAGGATGAGGATGAGGTTTCGGTAATGTAAGGAGAGGGGGTTGAGCTGAAAGTGAAGCTGAGGACGTACGTTTCGTCACTCTCGCTCTTGGTTCCTTATTTTCTCTCCTCCTTCAATGACGACGGGGTCAAGCAGGAGAAACAACAGGGAACCAGGTCCAACCTGTGGGCTGTGCGTCTACAGTGAAGCTGAGCTGGGCCTTGAAGAAGCTACCGACTCGTCACTACGAGAATGCTCATGCTTGAGAGACCCTGTCCGTGGTGGATATCGCCTGGTCTGCACGGTACCTGATGATTTCCGCTTTTTTCTCCCTTCCCTGCGCTTCGCTCTCTGTACCTGCGTCAAGCCGCGTGCCGAGATGCACAAGAGCACCAGTCGGGCAGACCAGGGCAGATGGACAGGGTAGGTCACGACAGTCTACCTCTCTGCTAGTGCCCCCTGCTGACGGCAGGTCCTTTTTTCGTCTCTGGGCTGGCTGAGAGCTACTCAAACTGGGAATGAGGAGTCTTATTGACTGGGATGAACGTGGAGTCGTGTGTGGAACGTGGAGAGTGGGACGTCGGGGTGGGATAGACATGGACTCGTAAACGCCGACCGACACTTTGATGTAGCCAGGTACGCGGATTATCAACAAGTGATTCACATCTTGACTCTCCTGTGCATCTATTGACATGCTCTCATGTCTTACATAGTGCATCCGACCTCACCCCAGACGCCGATATGTGTGTTATTCCATTCTTGTCACGCCGCAAGGACCACGATAGGATCCGTGAAGCGGCTTCGAGAAGGGGTCAGACGGAGATGCGCTAATTGGACCACTAGCTGACTGCCTACGTGGGTAAGGGAATTGGCAAGGCAAGGCCACAAGCCGCTACCCTCATCCCAGGTTGTTACGCCGTGTGATTTGTCTCGTCCCCCTGGCCGAGAGCCGGGGGCCAGACGAGCGAGGTATGGATGAAGGATCAATTGTGATTCCCACTGGCTGCATATCGAAATGCTGAATTCGACCCAATGCAGCATGACGGCGAGCCTTGTCAACACAACATGGACACATCACATCACTCGACAGACACTGGCACTGTTCATAATCTTGTTCCTGCGTCTCCCACTGCATCCGACCTCCACCGCCGTAACGCCGGCCGTGATAGGTTCAGGTGCCCCTGCAGGACAAGTCCAGGCCTCGCCGAGACTACGGGGGGGCAGCGCTCGCGGGGCTGCTGAAGTCGTGAGAAGGCTATTACGATGGATCTCTCTCTTTTTCCTTCTTAGCCGCCGTTTGATGACGGCGCAGTGCCATAGCCTCTGACACATGCCATAGGCTGAGCTTCCAGCCCTGGTGAACCGCGCGAAGCCCGAGTGACCGCCACCGGCTCCGCATGGAGGCAGATGACTCTTCTCACGGACGCATTACAGAGTGCAGAAGGTTTTGGGCGTCGAGTTTGGCTTTCTTTTTGCTTGTTTGCATCAATTGGGCGTTGCTGAATCAATTACCAGAGCCTAGCATGAGAGGGGATGGCTATATTCAATGCAAGCGACGAAGGCGCATTGTTGTGTAAAGTATAAAAACATAAACAAACAACACGGCACAGCATTACATCACATCGCAATGTTGACTTTCGGTTAGTGACGCCAGCAACGCGGGTGCAGCACTAGATATGTAGGGTCGGACGTGTCGTCTCGTCCATTGTTTTTCTAGCGTCACATTCCGTCATGACCAAGAAAACACAGCCCGTCCGTCAATGACCTGGCTCCGCATTAACACCCTCATTCATCTCATTTCTCATCCAAGGTTGTGCCTGGGCAAGGGTCGAGCTCCGGCCAATTACGTTTAGCAACCCCAGCCTAGTCCTTGAAGTGCCCGTGTACTATGTAGGGGTAGAGATGGTGGGGTGGACTGCCATCCAAGCTATTGTGTGTTTGTGTTTTTCCCATGTTTTTCCTTCGTCAGAGATGATCAGATCTGTGGTCCCGAATCGATCGAGACCGTGTCCAAAAATAAGTAGCAGAATCTGTTTGCCAAGGGAGTTTTGGAGCACTCTCTTTGCGGTCCACGCAAGGTATCCTTGGGACCAGTCTCCCACAAACACGTCACACATGAGTTCCCATCCCAATATCGCTTCCATGCACTTGTGCGAGATCCGATCGGACGTCTCTGCACCTGAAAGGAGATGATGGGGTTTGTGCATGGCTTGGTCACGTAAGCTTGCTCTAGGCAAAGGGGCCTGCTAGTAAGCCAAGTACACTGGTTGAGAAGGACGGCTTTCATTCAACGGGTTGAAGCCGTCGACCTCGCCACGGAGTGCGGCAACCGTTCCATCACATTCAACCAACATCAACTCTTCCACTCGGTAGAACCACACCTTAAGGATAGACTAAACGACGGGCTAGGGCTATCGTGTGTTGTCAGCTGTGTGGTTAGCCGTCTTGATCGATTTTTGATTTGAGTTTGAGATTGAGCATAACACCAATAGTGACCCCTCCCCAATGAACAGACAGTAGGAACACCACATCAATGGACGCATGTAGCACAAGTACTCAAATAACACACGATACTGCAAATTCATGTCGTAGCTACGACCAAAACGAGAAATCCATGATTAACAAGCCGTTATAGGGTAGTAAAGTTTAAACGTTCACACGAGCCACCGCGTCTCTTTCCACGAAACAAGCACCAAGTCACATGACAGTTTCTAGATTCCTCCATCTCAAAGTTGATTTCCAATAGGTTGTTGATCACATATACAAACCCAGCTGTCAACACAACCCAAAAATCACAACCATGGCCGATTCAAACATAGAAACCGCGGCCCCCGTCGCCGTGTTCAAGAAGCGAGGCGCAAAGGGCAAGGCGAACCTGCGAAAACGGCCCGCGACGCCACCTCCTGCCGACAGCGACGATAGCGACTATTCATCAGAAGACGAGTCGGGTCAGCGCGTCAAACGGCGCAAGAAGACTGTTACCGTCACAGCATCCTCCAAGGAAACTGCGACTAGGGAAAAGGAGTTGACTGCGACGGTATATGCTGCAGATCGGAGCGTACCAATCACGAGCACCAACGACGCCACAAAACACAGCAACTGGTACGACGAGGACTCCAAGGATGCGCTCTCGACCAAGAACCTCCTGGGCTCAACAAGATCAACAACTAAAGATTCGCAACCCGATGGAACATACAAGGGACTTTCGAATCAAACGTCATTCATTCAAAAGAACCCCGATGCCCCCACCCGAACCAAAGGTCCGATGAAGGCGCCAACCAACATCCGAACGATTACGGTCATGGACTTCAAGGCAGACATCTGCAAAGACTACAAACAGACCGGTTTTTGCGGCTACGGGGACGCGTGCCTCTACTTGCACGATAGAACGGACGTCAAGCAAGGTTGGCAGCTGGATCGAGAGTGGGAGACTGTCACGAAGGGGAAGAAGAACCTGGGAGGGACCGTGGTTGCGAGCGCCAACCGCGACAAGAAGGAGGAAGTCGACGAAGACGAGGCAGAGATTGCAATGCTCGAAAAGATCCCCTTTGCGTGTATAATCTGCAAGGAATCATACAGGGAACCCATTGTGACAAGGTGTGGCCATTACTTCTGTGAGCCATGTGCTCTCAAGAGGTATAGGAAAGACCCGACATGCGCCGCGTGCGGGACCGGAACAAATGGGGTTTTCAACTCAGCAAAGAAGTTGAAAAAGCTACTGGAAAAGAAGCGAGAGCGCGAAGAGAAGAAGAAAAGAGAGGCAGAGGAGGCCGGGGAGGAAGAGGCAGCATGATGCGGAAACAAAGGGGCTTATGAATGAAGCTGATGAGATGGAATCACAGAGTTGAAGGAAAGGACAGACACAACAAGATACCACGGTACTTTTGAATAATGAATCCGAGTCATTTTTTAAAATCCTAGTCTATATTCATCACCATCAAAACACTCCTTCTCGTGATCTAAACACCAGACTCGATTCCCGTCAGTTCATCGAGAGCCTCTGGCCGAGATTTGGAGTATGACGTGCGTTGCGCACCATGATAAGATAAGCCAGGCACACTCAGCAACGAGGCCCGCCTCTGACTGGATGATCTACAGTGTAGCCAATGAGGGGCCCAGGCACCCCACCATCAAGCCACCACCGCCTCCATGTGATCGCTTCATCACTTTGTGAATGTGCCATTAACTTACAAACTACAGTCATTGCCTTTTCCCTAGGCTTCTTCTATCAGTCATACCCCTTCCCCATCAAGGCAGCCGTTGATAGAACCCGAAGCTGTCAACATCTGGGATCAACCTCGATCTCTTGTTTCCTTCATCTTGCATCGTCGATTTGAAGCTTTCACGAAGCTCCGACCCCGCATCTTCCACCGCTGCTGGTACCTTTTCCTTCTACCTACCTATACTAAAAGAGAGCTTATCTCGATCGCCCTTTTTCCAGCTTCATCGCCCACGACACATCGAACCGAAGCCTACTCCACAACGCCCATCATGAACTACATCTACTCAACAGTCAACACCCTTCGGGACCGCTATACCCCCGTCACATACAAGTCCACCTTCCGCCAGACCGGCCAGATCACTCCCGAAGAGTTCGTCGCGGCCGGCGACTACCTCGTCTACAAGTTCCCAACCTGGTCCTGGGGCGACGCCGACTCCCCCGAGCGCCGCGTCAGCTACCTCCCCCCCGGGAAGCAGTTCCTTGTCACTCGCAACGTGCCCTGCCACCGCCGTCTGAACGACGACTTTGCCGGTGACGCTGGTCACGAGGAGGCCCTCGTCAACGACGGTGAGGACTTCAAGGGAGGCGCGGGAGATGACGAAGATGGTTGGCTGCGGACTGGTGGGCTCGCGAGCTCTCAGCCTCTCAAGGTTAAGGAGGTGAGGACGGTGGATGACTCTGGAAATGTCGGGGACCGAGAGGTTGTGGAGGATGATGAGATTCCCGACATGGAGGACGAGGATGACGATGAAGCCATCATCCGTGATACCGGCGCCGACTCCAAGAGCAGGTAAGCTGACGCTCAGATCACCCGAGAACCTCTACTGACATTTCAGCGGCCGTCGCACTTACACCCTGTACATCATGTACACCACCTACTACCGAACCCCCCGTCTCTACCTCTCGGGCTACCTCCCCAACGGCCAGCCTCTTCCTCCCCACGACATGATGGAGGACATTGTCGGCGACTACAAGGACAAGACGGTCACGCTCGAGGACTTTCCCTTCTTTGCAAACAACATCAAGATGGCCTCGGTGCACCCTTGCAAGCACGCCTCGGTCATGAAGACGTTGCTAGACCGCGCCGACGCCGCCCTGCGACTGCGGAGGGAGAAGCTGCGCGCCGGCGCCAGCGCTTCCGCGACATCCGGGATGGAGGGTCTGGTGGATGAGATTGACAAGTTGGATGTCAAGGGCGCACAGGAGGCGGCAGACAAGGATGAGTGGGAGGAGGTGCAGGAGGCAGAGATTGACGATCACGAGGTCGCTATCCGTGTGGATCAGTACTTGGTTGTCTTCCTCAAGGTATGTCCCCAGTCTTTCACCTGACCAAGCCGCAGTCACTAACATATCTCCAGTTCATGGCTAGTGTAACACCTGGTATCGAGCACGACTTCACCATGGGAGTCTAAGCAAGAACAAGGAGCCAACAAACGTGAGGAGGAAAGGGCCCGTGGAGGAATGCCAGCAAGATGAAACGAGTTTTGGGGGAAACGGCGTCGATGGTGCTTTGTCTTATTTTGAGTGCTTCGGTTGCTTCCTTGGATGGATTTTGAGTTGGGTAGAAAGGGTAGATCTCCCATATTGTCATGAATCAAATGAAGCGATAGTAAAAACAAGGTAAACTTGATGCTCACTTTCTTGTTCACCTGGTATTTCATAGAATTATATTTCATCAAAACTCCAGCACCTGCAACCTAGCCCGTCCTGATCCGGCCTCCTAGTCTGTCCCCTTGGCTACCGCATACTATTCCCATCCCCATCCGTATCAATTCCATGGTGCTGAAGCATCCTACCTCCTGACCCCAGGGTATTAAATACGATCCTCGATGCCCTAATATGCATCGACGATATCAGATAAGCCCGCCCCGCCACCTTGGCTCCATAAACTCATAACGCGTCACTGTTGCCCGCTGTTGCGTTCAAAGTGTTGCCCATGTCCATGTCCATGCTCCTGAAAATAAAACAACGCAATAGGTCTAGTAACCGGTCCCCGTTACTCCTTTTTCTATCAAATGTTTATCCCTTTTTTAATCCTTTGTCGTAAAACCTCATGTGCGTGCTCGCTCGCCGTTGAACCCGACAGAAAAACTCAGTCTGACTTGAAAAGACAGATTGCAAATTCGACTAGACGTGTATGTCGTGTTGCTTGTTGTGCTGTGTTGTGTTGTGACATGTGAATCGTGACGTGCGTTAGAATACCGCTCGAGAAAACACCAAACGCAAAATGTTTCATTATCATGAGAAGCGTCAAGTGTGCAGCTGCGTTGAGGGAGGCGTCGAATCATCATCCCAATCTCCCTCTGAAGGAGGCGGAGCAGGCGGAAGTCCCGAAGCCTTCCAAGTCCAGGACGGCAATCGAAAAGGGTCCCCTGTGGACCAGTTGGGGAGATAAGACTCCTCAGCCCCATCTGTTTTGATGCTCCGTGGAACCTTGTCCTACATGGCACCAAAAGGAGCGCCAAAGTTGGACGTGGCTTTAAACTTTAGGGGAACGTCGGCGTCGATCCCATTGTCACTCGTCTCACTATCGTTGCCGCTGTCCTCGGCGTCCGCTTGGGCGTCTACCGACCCGTCGCCGCCGACATGTGGAACCTTTTGGTGCTTTGGTGCTTGTGCGTTCAAACTCGAAGGCCCGGCTGCCGCCTCCAAGTCTTCAAGGGAAGTCTGCATGACAGCCGGGAGAGCGTTCTGCCCTTGGCTGATGGGCTCCAGCTTCTTGTTGACGGCCTCCCAGAAAAGCTCGTCCTTTGCTGGCATGTTCCTGATCATGAGTGGTCCTTTGAGTGGCTTGTCGCCCTCATCTGGTTCAAACACGGGCTCGGGATGGTCCAGGTGCAATTTCTCTTCTGCGAATGATACAAACGAGACCTTGGAGTCGCGCCTGGCGGTTTGCACAACAGTAGATTCAGGGTTTACCGGCTCTTCTGGGATTGCTGCGGCAAGGTCGATAACCGTCTCAACGGTTGGCGTTGCGCCTTCGCCCACAACGGCACTCGTGTCGGTCGGGTCGACGTTGGGAAAAAGCGACAGAGAATGGCTGGGAGTGTGACCGGCGTGCATGGTTAGACGGCGTGATTCCACGGCAGAGAGGGCTTGTAGAGTGTATTCCTTTGACGACCCACGGACATTTGAGGGCCGTCCAATTCGTTCCGGGTGCTGAGTAGCAGGGCCAGGGGGAGACGCTATGGGCGATGATGGGTTGTCGGTGGAAGTTGTCCCATCGGCAAAGGTGGACTTTTGGATAGCAGTGGCCTTGAGGGGAATCCCTTCCAACTTGGGATCGATCTCCTGAACATCAATGACCGGCACGGGCGTCGTGGCGTCATCTGATGGAGATGAGAGAAAGTCCCTGGCAACTGGGTTTTGAGTCTGCATTCTTGGATCCAGGGGGACAAAGGGGGATGATTCGGGTCGTGTGATGGGAGAAACGCGGGAACTGCCTGGACTTAAAAAGTGAGGCCTGCGAGATGCTCCGTTAAGGCCCGGTGGAAGAGATGACGCATCGCCCGTCGAGAGACTAGCTGGAATGGTTGGGTTTTGCGATCTTGACGTAAGTCGGCCCGGTGGAGCAGAAAAGTACGAGTTCTCCAAGGAGCCATCGCCGCTTCCACCTCGCTGACTCGCCAGAGGCGATACCACGCCCGTAACCTGGATGCTCTGGGCGGCGACGGCTTTGAGTGCATTGTTTTCTCCTTCAAGTCGATGCATGCGCTCTTTGAGATCCTCGATCTCTCGAATCATGCTTTCCTTCTCCGTCTCCCAACCCACTCGAACCTCGTCCATGATGATGCGCTCCTCTTGGTAGACTTCTTCGGCGCGTCTTCGATTAGCCTCGAGATGGTTCCGTTCTGCTTCCCAAGCTTCGCGAATCATAGCGTTTTGCTGAACAAGTCGTTGGACCACATGCGATGGTGATTGGGAAGGTGCCACGGCGTCAGCAGACACGGATCTTGAGAGTGATGCACCGACAAGTCCGGAAGACACGCTGGGAAGAGGAGCTGTGGATGAAGGTGGTAGGCGATGTTCGTGTACTGGAGGCGGACCTCCGTACGTGGGAGATACAGTGGCTGGTCGAGCCTTGAGAGACTCGAGAGACTCGGGCTGGAACTGGATTGATGAATGACGTGGTGGAACGGACTGCGTAGCTCGCAACGCGGCGAGTGACTGAGGAGAGGTTTCACTGGGCTGAAGAGACATTGTGCTGGCCGGAGGGATCCAGCCACGCTGGTTCTGGTGTTGGATATTGTTTCGACACGGGTTCGGATAGTGCTGTGGGTATTGATGGCGAAGGGTTCCGGCTCGTGGATATGAGTTGGGAGGCGAGATGTGGGAGTAGACGAGAGGGTCGTTGAGGGTGAGACCAGCGTCGGTGTCGTAGGCGCCCGAAGGCAGGAACGCCTCGGGCGAGAATCTCGTCGCCATGATCATGGAAGGTGCGTAGAAGGTCGGTCACGGTGGAGCGAGGGAGAAATCGGGGGAGTAGCGTAGGATCGATTTTCGTTAGGAAGGCATTGACCAGGAGTTTGGTTTCGATGTGTCCTTGATTTAATCGTGATGGCTTAATTGGTAGGAAGGTCGAGTCGGCTTCGGAGAGTGCAGCAGGTCCCGAGGAATTGAACAATCTTATCCTCCAGAGAGCAAGCACGAGGGAGAGCAGCACTAGGGAATGGTGACGACTGCTGAATATCAAAGTATGACGCAAATGGGTCCCGCCAGGCGCAAGGCACAGGGTCCCTTTTTCTTCAGTGGTAGCGGGAGGTAGGGTTACGTCTTAGGCGGTGCGAGGGAGCCAGGAAGCTTGGTTCGAGGCAAGCAAGGTAGGTATAACAGAGCGAACACAACGTGTGAGGGTGATAGACTCGAGGTTGTTATCTAGAGATTCACATGGGAATGGAGAAAATATGGAGAAGATGACAGGAAAGTGAGTCAAAGACGAGGCAGGAGCGAAATAGCCACCTAAGTAAAAAGACGGTGACTTGCCTCATTGATCCATTCGTTCGTTCCTGCGTGTCGGTACTGGTCTGTACTTTCCCTGCCACCCCAAGCACCCGGTGGTGGTGGTGGTGGGCGTCGGGCGAGGGTGCCCGGTGGAGAGGGAGGGTGCGCGTGCCGTGAAAAAGTGTGGGGAGCACCTTCCCGGTAATAACTTGCTCGTTAGTGGGTGGTGGTACCCCGTAGCCATTGGGCGTGGCGGCACCTGGCAGGTCGCCCTACAGCGCCGCTCCCCTGTAGCGCGGTCTGTAGCGGGCCGCCGGGCCCCTACGGTTCACTGTGGCTCCCCCTGTGGGAGGCAATTTGAGCCCCCCTGCAACCAGACCAGAGCGATTCCCGTCCTCCCCGAGCCGGAATGGCTGCGGAATGGCTGGAGCGCGTATGGGTTATGAGCATCATTTCATCTACGAGATGTGCTAAAATAAAGCACACATCATATGTCATGTCTCGCGCCGAGACTGCGTTGGTTATCTGTCGATGAGCTGTGCCTGTGAAACACGTTTAGTACAGTACGTACCTGCCTCTACTGACATGTCTCGCAATCATCTCTCCGTTTACACTGTCACGGTCAACAATCACCCGCTGCGTTCCCTCGAGACTGCCCGTGGCAAACCCGCCTCGAACATTTATCTTTTCATGCATTCCGCTGTTTTAGCCTCCAAAGTATTGTCTCTGGCGCCTCATATCTCTGAGTTACCTACAGCCGGGCGGTTACGGCGGAGACCGGACAGGCGGGAGAGCACCTCTTACAGAGGCGGGCACACGGACGGATTGGATCATTTCAGGGCGTGAGTTGATGCTAGCCATATGTGCAGTGCATGGCTGCAGCCTTGAAGTAATGTATAGGACGGCTCTCCCTCGGAGATTCTGTGGTCAATCTGTGCTTCAGCAGATGAACAGACAGGGGCAGGGGCTCTGGAGAGCGCGCCGACGACATGGGGTTCATTCGGCGGAAGAAGGACCCTGATCTTCATGTTGCCTGATGCCTCGGCACTATTGTTGTATTGCCCGGCTGTTATGGCCATGGGTCAAGATGCCATTCAGGGCTTCTTTGCCATGGTTTCTCTTGTTTGCGGTACCTGATATCGAGGCCGCACACCCTGGCATCAGATCATTCAACGTTGGGTAACTTGGCTCCTGTGATCGCCGATGCCATGTCGCACAGCAAACCACATCATGGACACAGGACAGCTCGACACCACCACCAGCAAGCCCCTAGTCTTTCTTCTCTGCAAGGGCAACCTCCACCTCGGTCCGCCCCTTCGACGCCTAGCCCAAACCTCGAGAAGCTTGGAAACCTTGATTGGGTCTTCCAGGCAATGTCTGCCAGCTTCTCCCGTCTTGGTCCTTGCCGCAGAATTCAGAGCTCAGGCACACACTTGCAGAGCCCAATCCGCGCAGTTAGAGTACCCACCACTCGGTTCTTTCGGGGAAGCGTGCTCTCATACCGCACACCGCACGCGACAGCTCAGCAAGAGGTTGTTTGCTGGCAACGCATTGCAGCCCAGTCCAGTTCAGCTGGGCCTCGACGACGACAGCGGTCAAGGCCTTTTGCTCCGACGCAAGAGCTAGATGGGGTTGCGCCCTGGTTGCCATGTGGCTGGCTGTCTGTGGACGCAAGGAATGTGGAGGCCGCGCAAGCCAGAGGGGAATTAACTAGACTGCGGGAGTCAGTCATCCATGTCATGGAGCTGACTGATGCTTTGATCTAGATGCTCAATCCACCCTCGATCTCTACGGCCTTCACATGTCAGTGGCTGTCTCTCCCTGACTCTGGCTCGAACTGTCCCTGAAGCTATTTGCGGACCGGGGCCCAGGCTGGATCGGAGATTCCTAGACCTGGCGCTGTCTGACAGAACAAGCATGCACGCACCTCTTGGAGGCTACGCAGATGAGCGAGACAAGTGATTTCTTTTTGCACAATACCAGGCCCCTCAACACATACCATACTTGTCCCTTGTCGTACCGTTACAATTCTGTGGACAATGAGAGGGTGAGGGTTTTTAGGTGGCGAGCGATAGTTTGTGGGGGAGACAACGGAGAGCAGAGGCATAGTCAATGAAAAGAGGCAGTTTCACCCGTACCAGCGGAATTAAATTATGCATGTCTTATAGAACAACCTGGATTAGCGCCCGTCAATCCGCTCGAGCCGCCCTTGGAGTTATTGAATACAAGGCAGTCAAAGAACCGACGACTTGTCCCGCTGTCTCTAGAGTCCCGTCCCAGCAGCCCCGAATCACAGCTCCGCAGGCCAGGTGAGATACATCGGGAAAAACTGCTTCCCTAAACAGCCTCTCTACTTCCTCCTCCAATAAGTCAGCATATGGTTCCTCGCCGGCCATAATAAAGTATATGACTGAGCCAAGGGCGAAGATATCGTCAGTCTTCTCCACTAGGCGGCGCCAGCTCCAGGGAGAAATCTCGGTCCGGCCGCAATGGTAGGGATTCAGCCGGCAACTGAACTGCCTGCAAATTCAGCAATATGGAGACCGAGGGTCGCGTTTAGTATGAAGTTGCGCGGTGTGATATCGCAGTGAATAATATCTGCCGCGTGGAGTGCTCTCAGCGCGGTCTGAAGGGTCCAATGTTGTCGAATCTCAGCGGGGATAGGTGCCTTCACTTTCACGTACATGGAGAGGTCGCCTTTCTCGAGATACTCCAGTGTCAAGTAGCAGGACTCGGGGTCTCAGACGACTAACCTAGGGATATATGGGCAGTCCCCAATTTGTCGGTAGACCTCAGCCTTTGTCCTCATATTCCTGCGATGATCTTCCTCTTGGGCGAGTATGGGTTTGGCTTGGGGTATTTTACAATTTGGCCGGACAGGAGTTGCTCAACATGCGCTGTTGCCCCGCGGTCAACTTGCTTCCCTTTCGTGATATAGTAGATAGTCCCATACGGTACATGTTCTGGAATCTGGAAAATGGAGTCGGACCAGTTAGGATGTTCCCTTCGTTGCCAGGACCCGGGATGGGCCAATATTTGATATGACGGGGAGGGGACAGATGCCGATACAACTCAATCAGTCCATGTCAATAAGTTGGAGGCGGCCTCATACAGTCTTTGTCCTTTGTCGGCCCTAGTCTCAATTGACGGCATTGGGTATCTGCCTAGGAGTCTCCGGGCAAGATTCCATAATCCAGCACCTTGTCTGATGGCGAACTGCCTACTATACTGCGGTCAGGAGTGCAAGTGAGTTGGGCAAGTGCGTGCTAGGGTGAAAGTATAGCCTTGTAACTTAGCGAATATCAACACCCTTTCTTTCACATCGCGTGGACGATCCCATAAGTTTGCCAAAATGGCTCTGGCAGAAGCGCTCCACCGTCAATCCCAATCCTCCCTCAAGGGAATTCTAGATTTCTCCGCTCAGCCTCCTTTGACGTTGGCCCAGCGCCTCTCAGCCACACGTCGATTTACTCAGCTAATGAACCATTTTGATGGTTTCGATAATAGTAGCAAGGATTATGATCGAGTGAAGCTTATACGGCTTACCTGCGAGTCCAAAGGCAATTTCCTGCGTGCATTCTTTGAGTTCGCGGGTCTTCCGATTGATGGTGCTGATAATGAGGATATCGACTTTAGTGATATAGACCAACAGACCAAGAGGTGGACTGGCTCAAGACGATGATGGAAACTCTCTTGAGGATTATGAAGAGGTTTTTGGTACTCTCGAGGTGGCACATATTCTGCCACATTCACTGGCTCAGGTCGACGCGAGCAAGCAATTAGTATACACTCCCACTCCCACTCCCACTCCCACTCTCGATCTTTATATTAATGCTAATCACTACTTCTCGAACACGTTCAAGGCGGCACTAGCGATTCTTAATCTGTTCGATAGTGGAGCTGCGTTTCTCGTCGAGGGTACTGACATTGATCGACCCCGTAATGCTATCACCCTCACCCATACAATGCATCGTTGGTTCGGCGACTTCCAGATATTCTTTGAACCCGATGGGCAGCCACATACCTACCGCATTGATACCTCCAAGCCCAAGACCCTAAAAAAACAGTTTCCCATTACTCGAACCCTCTACCTCACCGAGCCTAGAACTATCGACCCTCCTTCTCCACGCCTTCTGGCTATTCACAACGCCGTTGCTCACATTCTCCATCTATCAGCCGCAGGGGCATATATTGACCGGATCTTGAGAGATTTGGAAGAACACGGCGCAAGGGAAGATGGCTCTACAGACCTTGGCCGCTTTGTGAAGCTTCGAATAGATGGGTGGTCAGTGGGCGAAGTCAGTAGCTAGTTCAAACGAAGGTGTCAAATATGGACAAGCTTGAGAGCATGCGTAGTAGACTCATTTGTCTCCGCAGGCTTCATTTAGATATCCCTGATGGGATTCCCGCCGGGTTTCAGTATTATACAATCAAGTTTTGGTTGATGTTATTGTGTTATACACTCAAGAACCTCCGGACAAGCACGGCTCTAATGATCCAGGAGCTCGGAAAGGGCGATTTCGAGGCTGTCTTTAGAAAAAGGTATCTTATTGGGCTTTCTTTGGACGTACCAGGCAGGTCAATCCTTGTGGACGATGTCTGTATCCGTGGTATTGCTTCTGACAATATTTCGGCTGGAGACGAGGGCCTCTCCCAGCAGATGACCGAGGCAGACAGGAACAGGGTCCGAGTTGATGGGGCTCTTGCTTCCGAACAACTAGCGTTTACTTTACCGACTCGGGCTATGTTCCGACAACGGTGGTGTACAAGCTAGAGAACCTACTCAATCTCTCTCGTGTGCCGGTATGTTCACAACCATCTTCACCAACCTCACATTAACGTGGACTTCTCAGGGCCCAGCCGTTATCCTTGATCAAACCCAGACCATGCTTGTCCTTCCAGGTGCCAGTGCGCGTAATGGAAAGAACCGCCGAGAACCAATAACTCGTAGCCGCCCTCGCTGATGCGGCTCTCGATCCCCACCATCTTCCTTCATACCACAACTTTCTTCACCATGTCCGAGACGCACACTTGCTCGCAGGAGGAGCAATCCCCCCAGATTACACAGACACGAAAACGACAAATTGACAGCAACAGTGACGACGAACCCTTACTAAAACGAGCGCGATTAACGCGGAAGAACCTTGCCCGCCTCGACAAGGTAGGCAAGAAGAAGGTCGCAGACTCCACGGATGAATCGGGATCAACCAAGACCACTTCGACAACAACGTCTGGTTTCGCCATCAGGGCTTACAAGAATGGCATCTTCCTCCCCCTCAGCTCTAAGACTCCTACGAATCTCAAAGCTCGCCGCGAACGAGGCGCCCAGTCTCGCGGAACGGCTTCACCCACCGAGTCAGAGCACGGGCGCTTTGTCAACAGAGTTAGGGGAGCCGGTAACGAAGCAACTTTGATCGTTGAAACAAGCAAGCTGCTGAAGGAGTACGACGATGAGGGTTACACAAGAGCCTTCGACCGGACATTCAATAACGGCCTGTCGGCTCTACAGCCCGACTTTGCCGAGGGACCCCGGATGGAAGCATTTAACCCATTCCCGGTCGACGAGCATGTCAGCGGAGCTGTGCTTTACAAGGACGACCCTTATTCCGTGACGCTGCCGCATATGGCCGGAGAGTGCAAGGGCCCCGACGGGAATATGAAAGAAGCCGAGCTGCAGAGTGCCTATGACGGAGCCGCTCTTGTCTACGCAAGGAACCAAGCCCTTGCCTATATGAGGAAGTCTGATCCCCTGGGCCATGCCAAAGTCACAACTTTCACCACAGACGGTACCAATCTCAATTTTTATTCACATCATGTTACTCGGACGGAGGACCAGACTCTCGAATACCACCAATATCCTGACGTGTCATACAACATGATGAAATTCGACGAATACAAAGACGGCCGAAGACATCTCAGGAATGAACAAGACCACGCGAAGAAACAGTCGTGTGACCTGAGGGACCAGCTAAAGGAGCATTGGAAGCAGCAACGCCACAATGTCTTCCACAAGCAAGCTCAGCCTATGCCTGTGCCAGACATGGAGCCACCGGATACATACGAGCACGAAGCTGGCTACGAAACAGTGGAGCAACCTTGCCAACCAACGCCGGCAGCTTCTACTAAACCGCGCAGAGCATCACACTCTCATCCATCGGGATCAAGCCACAACTCCAGCAGCGATAGCCATAAACGAAAAGCCTCGTCCTCGCAGACATCCTCTCACGGATCCCCCGGACATGCGAACAAGCACAGGAGCTACTGGAAAATGGACCCAAGACCGGAAGCTACTACCACAGGCATTCTGATGGTAAAGTCTCCTGGCTCGACGACGATGATAGCGATGGACGTTGAAGAATGCTGCAAGGGATGGATATGCGGTTGCTGGGACAACGACCATGAAGGAGGGGAAACCTGTTGCGACCTGCCACGCCGTGACAGCGCTACGGGCTGTTGGGAGCTGTCGGATAGGGAGCTGGTTGACACCAACAAGGGGCAGTCCCCCGAAGAGTAGTCACCACCTCGATGCGCTGGACGACGCAGCGGCCGTCTCATCAACGGTCCAGCGCGTACTGGACAAGAAACAGCTCAGGACCCTGACCAGTAAGCTTTTATATATGCCAGGAAGCCTACCAATAGTACCACCATTGCTCCATGGCCCCTATCAAACGAGGGCGCGCTGCATCTTTGCCACCGGACCCTAGACTTCATATGCCGAAAACACAACGAGCTGAGAGTTTCCCTGTTGGTCCCTGTGCTTTTTTGCTCTAGGCCATCTCTGAAATGAGCCGGAAAAGGACCTGCCTACCTAGTTCAGCAGGTAATCTGGGGTAGGTCTGGGGGATGGGTTTTGATCCTTGCTGGCGATGTTGGCTCCCTTGGTGTAGACCCGAGAAAGCGTCCAACAGTCGAGGTTGTCACACAGCTAGAGTCCTGCTGCCGATTCTCCAAGACTGCAACCGCCCTACTGCAGACGGGAACGAAAGCTCAGCCGAGCTACTCCTTCTCGACGGATACCAAGCAATTCGACAACTCCAGCGGCTCCTATCATCACAGAACAGCGGCAACACTTCGAGTGGAGGAAGCCAGTTGACCCGAGTCCCGAGTTCTTCGAATGGATTAATGACCATGACCAGATGGTGTCTGCTCAAATTCCTTCTCTCAACGCTAGAGTGCCCATCCAAGCTCTATAGCACCCGGGAAGTGTGTCAAAGATTTCTCGCGGCAGAAGAGACAGATGACCCATGGAACATGCTTGACCTCGGCTGCCCTCTGCCTTCCACGTTGCCTGCCTTTCTCACAGGACAGAACTGCTAGCTTCTTGCCTAGCTTCGAGATACCGTTTTGAACCAAGGCAGCGCAGAGAGGACTGTCGCTTCGAGGGAGGAGTGGGCTGAGTAGAGAGACATTGAGCACTGGGCGCTCATATCGGAAGGTGGGCATTGCACAGCACCTCACATGGAGAGTCATGGCCTTGCCACGTGGATAACTGTTCAGGAGGGCTTGCTCGGGTTTCTTTGGCTATCCCAGCCAAGCCACCAGCAACGGCGCAGATGGATGCAAGATCCTCAGCATTACGGCAAGAGTCAACAGTGGCGGCACTGGGCCCTTAAGCTTGGTCAGACCATCTTTTCCACACCAGGAACGATCCATGGGGTATTTTGAACCAGGAAATCCCAGACATTGGCACTCGAGGGGCGTATTTTGCAATGGTCTGGCATTGCCCAATGGGCGGACATGATCAATCAACAGCTTGAATTTCCAGACATCGCCAACGAGGATATGGCAGATGCGTGGGAATGGGTCTTCGTTGTCAAACATCCTGTTCAAAAGCGGATTCAACGCGTTGGCGATTTGAGTTGTAATACTTGATTGCATCCTACACGACCCTCATCCAACGTTGGAGTGGAAAGAGTTGAATGACTGACTGGAGAGAGGAGGTCTTTATACTGCTGCAATACAGTCCCTCCCCTCTAAAATCGTGTATGGTTGGTGGGCGGGCACGAAAGCCAAGAGACCGACGGGTGTCTCTACCTATGCTCCTACGGGGTACGTCTGAGGACATGTCAGCTGCAGGCAACCAAAAGAAGAAGAGGACGAGGCCTTGTGTTCAATGCGATGCAAGACTCGCTGTGCCTCGTCACGTGAAGACTGGGCGACACTTCAGCTCTGCCCAACACCATCCATATCCATGGCTTCTTCCTCTCGTCTTCACGTATTACCCCTTGCTCCGCAAAACCCCGGTACTACGCCATTTGTCTGTTCTTCTTACAGGATACATAAGAACCAAGACCACCTCCCGAGTGCTTCCCACAGTGATTAGCAGCGCCAAATTTTAGGTGAAGCACCCCGCGACACTGCATACGCAGGTAATTGTGCGTGGGCTGAGCGCATCTCTTAGCACATTGCCGTCTTGCATTTAATGCTACTTCATTTTCCAGTATGGATACAACCAACGACTGGGACGACGAACTCATAGCAGCGGTTCCTGCGGCGCCACCTGCGAGTACGGCATACCTCGACAATTCCATGCCAGAATCTCTCGGTTCTGAACTGATGTATAACCCGGTCTTTGGGTTCCATGGAGGCTTTCCGTTGTCGGCTTCAGATTGCGACTTGGGCGTCGAGTGAGCATGGCCAAGCACCTATAGTTCTGTAACTAACTACAATAAGTGGCTCGAACGGTTCTGCTTTTCGCACGCTGGGTCTAGAGTCCCCGTCAAGCACCCTGTGGACTGGCTCAAGTACCGACATCAGCCAACCGCGGATACCGAAACGATGCCAGGTTGCCCCGAGCCCTTCCGGGAATCCGGCCAAAGTCTGCAAAAGGTGTAGATTTAAGACAGCATTGCTGAGAGCCGAGTCAAGTCTCGCTTGTACTCTGGTATCGTGCATCAGGTGCAGGTCACGGCGTACTAGGGTGAGCACTGTTGCACGACCCATGAACAGGAATTCTGACAATGATTCACAGTGCTTGTCGAGTCCAAGTGATATCGACGGGCCTTGCCGTTCGTGTATGCTGAAGTCGCCGAGGCTGGAGAAATTTCCGTGCCTCAGGTATCAGATCACCGACAGCAACCTCTACCGTACTGCCTTCTACCACTATCCATTCTTCAGAGAACACCTCATGGTCGGGCCCAACTACGGTGATTTTCACATTCAACGCAGGTGGACACAGAACGCCATTAGGGTCCTCGATCTTGCGCAAGACAGCAATGTTGTCCTCCGCTTGGCTGTGCGGGAATTTGTGCCCAGCGCTGAAGAGCTCAGGTCGGACGACACGCGGGGCAACAAGATGTACGGAATCCCCTGGGCAATCACAGACCCCGAAGAGGCGACAAAAGAAGTGAACCTTTACATCGACCGCTGCATTGGGACATATCTCGTCACCATTCTGGACGACTCTAACCATTTGGTGTGGGATATGTTTCACTGGGCTATGAGACTATCAACCTTTCCTGAACCGGTACGTTATTGCCTCATATCGTCATAGACGATGATGTTCGGACGCAGAACTAAAGTCTCAGAATCAACTCCTATCAGATGTGATTCGCCTCTGGGTCGTATGCCGATTCTTGGAAGGCCGCTGGCGGTGCGTAGGAGTGGACACTCTCGGCGCAGAGGGCCTCTCACACTGGTATGACAACGAGCCGCTTGTCCAAGTACCGCCGTTCGTCAACTACCAAATGGCCGCCCTCTTCACGGAGAGGATCCTTCAGCCACTACGCGTCACGGTCTTGAAGCAGCTCCAAGACTTGATCCTGGCCAATGAGACGAGAAACTGGTTCCCCATCACCCTGAGCGTATTCATACTGCTACATAACTATGAAATGCAGTGTCGGTTCCACAGAGCCTTCGCCATGCGACGTGGCTTTTCGGTGAGCTCATCTCAGCAAGACATGCTGACCCCCAAGGACCTAACAAGGGAATCTAGGTTCGTTTCGTCGAGATGCCGATTATCCGGGCCATTCACTCCGGCGCAAAGACTATCCTCGCCCACTTTCACTACGCGTGTAAAGGCCAACGGCCATTTTCCATGGACCATGACTGGAATTCGGACGAGGCGAAGAGGATGGCCCATCTCGACGATGAGCAGATCAGCTTCTTGATGGGCTATCAGTATCAGGTAGAAAGCAAGGGTAAGTCCACTGGAGGTTGCACTGCAAGAGCTTGCTCATATGCTGAGACATCACAGCTCCCACACTACGATCTGTCAGCTTGACCCATGATTATGAAGAGGAATACTGGTTTGTGGGACAGATGTTTGATGCAGACTGGGTGCCCAGACAAACTAATGAATACTCGCCGCCGGCTTAGTCTCAGTCGGGGTTCCCGAACCACCCAATTCTCTTTACTTGTCAGAAGAAACGGTTTCTTGAGGGTTTACTTTTCCTTTGGGCACTTATTGTTTGGAGCAGCCCCCGTTTGTTTGTCAATTCATCACAAGGCTCTTCGAGGATCTTTCTTCATCTCATCAAGCTTATCCTCGTATTAATAGAGAGATAAGATTAGAAAAGCAACTTCCTTAGGCCTGCGAATTATTATACTTTACTATGCGATGACCTTAATTATAGGGACCGAGGGGGCAAATACTTTTTGACACACACTGTATCAAAAGATAGTTCAAATTAGTTAAGGCACGGCAATAGTTACAGGGGTTGGCAGCGCTGAATATCGTCCACAGTCCACTGTGCTCCACCCCAGGTCCACGCGTTGGGTTCTGCCAGGAGGTGGACCACCGGTACTTACTGCTCTAGTGCCTTACGTGGTAGGAACCAACAAAGTTGACGCTCACTACAGAGGGGAGCACAGTCAAGGATCTCAGGACGGGCCAGCCGCTCCTCTGACCATTTCGTGCGAATGCGCTCGCTATTTGGCCATCCATACGGGATCCGCGTCATCTGCCACAGCGTCTTTGAAATCATGAGCGTCTAGCCAGTTGTCTGCCGTCTCCTTCTGGGCGTACTGGGCATAGAACTCATCCAGTGACTGGTTCAATTCTACCAAGTATTAGCGTCGCAACTTGGCAAGATGGGTAGGGGTGCCTAGACCTTGTAGCCGCATACCACGCGATGGCTGAAGCGTGAACCTGGACATATACTCGTTGATGAGGATAAGATGGCTAGGGATTAGGGTTCCTATGTCGTTTATGTTAGGTTAGACGGGTATTGCATTAAAAGAATCCGCTCCTACCCTGAGCGATGGTGTAGACAAATGGCGTCTCAACCTCGTGGCCTTCATCTTCTCGGTCAAGCACGTCGTCAAAGTACCTGCGAATTAGCTCTTGCATCATGAACGTGTTTGGGAACATGACGGCGCCATTCGAGACTGTCAAGGGTTCAGCACTGTGTTCCATGGAAGCCGGCCAAACTACTAACCAGATCTGTTGAAGGCTGGATA
Organism: Fusarium piperis; assembly: GCA_027886205.1. Classification (NCBI taxonomy): domain Eukaryota; kingdom Fungi; phylum Ascomycota; class Sordariomycetes; order Hypocreales; family Nectriaceae; genus Fusarium; species Fusarium piperis. The sequence continues at coordinate 4,881 of RZGM01000138.1, read as the reverse complement.
TACAAGGCCACTGGGCTCCACGGTCACCCCTTCGTCAGAGAGATCATGCAGCCTCTCATCGTTCTCCTTGTAGTCGAACAGGGACGAGGTGGGCCGAGGGGAGTAGTAGTGCAGAGTGGCAGGGAACGACGAGTATATCGCCTTAGCTGAAAACTGTCGTCGAATCAACGATTGCGGTCGGGTTTGGAGGACAGTGCTGCGAGCACGTCTGGACATGGCGGCAAAGGGACGGTTCATCTTCGCAGTTGGAGTTCACGGGAAGATGAAAAGTGTTACTCATGGGTAGGTAACAAACAACTTTAAATGGCCCAACAGGTCTCGGTATTTAGTTTGGCCGAGCGTACTCAGTGACCTATCGGATAACCCCAGCGCAGCCCCGGGCCCACCTTCAGTGGCCGCAGGCGGCGCAAATCCATGCAACAGCCTTGCACCTGTCTCCTGCACTTCAAGCATCCAAAAATGGGACTTATTGAAAGCAACCGAATGGAATATTCGCGACATTAGTGAGCGGCCTGCGCTTCGAAACGATGACAGCCAAAATGGAAAGCAGAGAGACAAAAAGAATGAAGGAAACCAAGAGAAATATCGTCCTATCAATCAAGGTCGACACACACACCCTTACGCTCCGAAGTCAGACCAGGACCTCGTATCAGCGCTTCTTGTGCTTCTTGGACGAGGAGCTGGCATGCTGCCCCTTCTTTTCGGGTTGCCAAATGTACTGCCCGTTCTCGTCGATGTAGTAGTATCTTCCGTACTGTTCGCTCCAGGTCCACTCAGGCTGGTACGAGGCGGCTTGGCTGGAGGATGAGGATGGTCCAGCCGAAGATTCCTCATACGCGTCGTCAGTCTTGAAGGCCGCTAGCCACTGCGCCTGGCTATACATTGTTGCGTGCGTCTCGAGGAATCGTGTGATCTTCTCGTCGAGATCTGAACCCCCAGTAAGCTAGAGCTCCATCGATTTCTTGCTATCCAGCGGACACCACGTACCTTTGAGCGGCATTTCGACCGCGGGCTGAAGCGAGTAGTGATCGGTGTGCTCGTGGACCAGGATCAGGTCGTCGGGCAATGGGGTGCCTTTGAGAGTCAGGATTGCTGTGCGATGGGGACCAGGGCAGAAGGCTTACCCTTGGGAATCGCGTAGACGACCACATTGGACCCCTTGAAGTTTTTTACCAGCTTCGTCTGGAAGTCGCCGAGGGGTCGCATGGAAGCTCCATTGGGGGCTAAGCATGAAATATCAGAATCACCCAGCTGATCATACACCACGGTAGCAGATAGGTAGTTCACGTACCTTGGTAGGTGACGGGATTCAAAGCCTTCGGCTTGACCATACCGGCTTCGGAGAAGATGTCGAAGCTTCGGCTTCTCCGAACCGAATGCTCTCGAAGCATGATACTCGTGCCAGCATTGAGGCGGAAAAGGAGAACAGGGACGTATTTGAACGAGGCAATGTAGTTCGACATGATGAAGCTGAAGGGGATGGATAAGAGGCGAGCAAAACAATTGGATAAAAAGATCGGAACTCAAAGATGGTTGGTATCGTGAACTCTGGAGGCAATGATTCTGATGAGGTGTTGATGCTGGATTTCGACTTCGGTTCCGGACGGGTATGTTCTACTTATAGTTTTTCGACAGGCACATGCCGATTCATATTACTTCATCATGTTCTGCTGCCGTTCGCGTCTCACAACAGCCGTGGCGTTTGCTGCCTGTCAGAGACTGGCATCTCCTCGTCCATGTTGACCCATGTTGACCCATGTTGACCCATGTTGACCCATGTTGACCCATGTTAATCCATTTTGGCCCATTCTAGTGCATGTTGGCCCATGTTGGCAGCCAGACAAGATATCACCAACGGCGGCGGCAAGAATGTAGTCAAGGAATCGGGCGACCTCATCTCTAAGAGTCACCCGCTCGGCCCCGCCAGCACTGCCCGGGACGCCGGGTTTGTGTGGCCATTTCCGTGGCTGGGCCAATAGCCGCGATGCTGAGTACAGCCATCTTTAGCGCCGAGCAGCTTCCGGTGCCCGAGGCCTCGTCCTTGGCCAGTTGAGCGGCTCATAGGACTTCTACGAATAGATTCACCCCAGGCCGTTGGCGAGGCTGGTGGTGGATGGTAGGGGTTCCATGGTCGTTGCTGGACTGTTTCGCCAAATTAGGAAGAGAGCGGCAGTATCAGCGTTTAAACTGGAAGCGCACCACCACACGTCGGCGGTTGACCCTCCACTCACGATCGAGGAGATCTTGCATGTCGTGAAGCAAGGCGTTCCTTCACTGGGCCCATGCGATGAAGCGCTGGGTCAACCCGTGGCTGGGATGTCTGAAACACTCCGGTCGCTCGAAAAAAGGCCTTCTGTCAGTTCATGCACCCACGCCGAGCTGCAACACCAACACGGACCTGGCACTGGACCATCCCACAGCTACTAGCAGTCAGATGATAACGATCCCTGGCGCCAGAACGGGCTGCACCGCGGGACGCATTTCAACCCTGCAACTTCCTTTCGCCCAGTTCTGGGCGCTGACCCGGGGGCGCGGTTCTCATTCTCCCGTATTGTCTGAGGGAGAGGCGCCCGCTTTATCGGAAGTGGGAAGGCCTGAGGAGCAGCAGACGTCGACGTGCGCTGCACGGCCGGGAGCGGTGTCGGGAACGTCGCACCGGCGTCCTGCGGTTCTTATCCCGCAGCCTGATACCGGCTCGTGGAGGCTTGGCCTTCGCGGGGCAATATGGAGTTGAAAATAGAGCCTCCAGCAACCCATCATACTCGTTTGCACACGAGGCCGAGTCCACAGTCTCAGCGGCGACTTCGAGATGCAAATCGACGACTGGGTCAGAGTTGGCTGTCGGTGTTGCGGGTTCCTGTTCACCCAGTTTCGGGTTCACTGTGCGTCATCTGCGGCAGACATTGAGGCGGGATATCGCAGCTTGGCATGCCCAGGGAGACGTTTCACGCGGTGTGTTCACAAGGGGAAGCATCGAATGTCCGACTTCTCGCGTGATAGCAGTCTGTACAGAAATTCCCTATCTATTGTCATAATGACAGAAAGGAGAAGCGCGGGCAGTCAACTTCGTTGCTATGTCTTCCGAAAATTCAAGGCTTCGGTGGCTCTTGGATACGCTTGCAGCCACTGCTCCCTCGTGAATACCTTGGCGTTGGCCATGAAGAAGCGTGTTATCTTTGCGTCCAGCTCTGTCAAAGTGGATTAGTCTTCAATCACAGCATCCAAAACACATGGGAACTTACCTTCAACACCCATTGCCGTCGACGGCTGCAGGGAGTAGTGGTCTGACCGCTCGTGGACTAGGAGAAGGTCTTCAGGAAGTGTGGTCCCTTCGCCGCATTTGTTAATATCTCTTAATCATCACGTCAGGAGTCAAGGGGTGCGATTGAGTGCCGTTCACTTACCCTCGGCAACTGAATAGACTATGGTGTCATTGCCACGGAAACGCCAGGACACCAGCGATTGCTGGTAGGGCGAATTGGGCCTCATGGATGCGCCGTTGGGAGCTAGTACGGCCATGGTCAGGATCAGCAGGATATAAAGCGGCTCAAAGTTTCCTTCGGGATGACTGACCTATGTAGCTGGATGGCTCGAGGGCCTTTGGTTGGACGACTCCATTTTCCACCACAATGTCGTATGTCCGTCGCTTGGGTGACCAGGCGCGCAGCTTGACTGGATAGCCGTTGTTCACGCGAAAGAGTTCCTTGGGGAACCTTTTAAACACGGAAATTAGACTAAGCGTCGGCATCTTCAAGATAGGGCTCTGTGGTGGTGGTGGTGATGCTGCGAGCGATGTTGCCTTGGATTCGGATTCATCGAGGTGAAGAGTGGACCTGTCGGTGCCTTAGGCAAGAATTGTGTCGAATATTCCTAAGCGTGCAGAGAATCGGGCGAATGAATGCCTCGCGACAATGCTTCCCAGGAAAAATACATTTACATCAGGTTCAGCTACACTCACTTCGATGCTTATGCATGATTTCGAGACTTGGCTTCAATCGTGGGCAAAATAATGGATTGGACACCCGCAGACGGAGTAAAAGTGCAGGGGAGGTCAGTTCTCCAAAGCTTTCAGGCACGGGACATGTGTTGGGCGAGCGAGAAGTGGTCAATTGCAGATAGATATCCTAGGGAAGCATGTGCGATTTAAAGAACTCTTGCATCTCCTCTGATGTTCCTGACACGATAGACTGCCTTGTTCTGTTTCCTAGCCTGACGGGTTTGACCTCAAAAAGCTGGTCCCGTGACGTGATCAACATCTGCTGACCGTCGGTGCCAATATCCATATCCTCTACCATATGAACGTTGTTTGACAATGCCTGTTCGGCAGCGTTGTGAAGGACCGTCAGATCTTGCTCGGTGCTATGGGAGTCATTCGGGAGCCTCCGAGCATCGTCGTGAGCGGCAGCGTCTGCAGCTCCTGGAGGTGAGCTGTCGGGTAAGCATCGGATATTCACCGCAAGTAGGTACACAAAGAAAGTGTTGCGCGATAACGCGTTTTGATTGGCTAGCGCATACCGGAGATATAGACCATGCGCGACCATTAAATACCGCATTAGGCGATCCCCTTAACTTAAGAAAAATAAGGCTCTTTTAATCACTATTTTTAATGCTTTAAGGTAACCTTTAGCGCTTTATATAATAATTATAAGCCTAGATAAGAGTATTCCTAGTAATTACTAATATACCTTTTATTATTTTAAATAATTTCTTTTAAGAACTATTAATAAGACCTTTAAAACCTTAATATCTAGAAAATCCTATACTCTCTTACTTATATAATTAATTACTCTAAGTATATAAAGCATAGCTTTAGTAATTACTATATATTATATTTATTATATTAAGGTCCTTTATAATAAATAATATTAAGATTATTTATCT
>RZGM01000137.1:0-71714 GCA_027886205.1 Fusarium piperis | reverse complement strand
TAGGCATAGGAATAATAGGCATAAGGTTATAAAGCTATTTATATAAGTTAATAAGAGAGCTTTTAATAAGTAAGAGACTTATATAATAAGATTATTAAATTAAATTAATAAGAGAAAAAGACTTTATAATATAAAAAGGCTATTATAAAGTTAATATAAGTATATAAAAAGGCTATTATAAAGAGGAAATATTATTATAAAATATTAATAATAAAAAAAAAAAAAAAAAGGCTTTATAAAATTATAGTTTTTTTATTTTTAAAAACCTTAATTTATTATATTTAATAAAGTAAATTATTATAATAATAAATATACCTAAAGTAATATATTCTTTATATATATATTTAAATAGCTATTTTAATAAGCTAACTTATTTTTTTTATTAATTACTTATCTTAGGCTATTTTCTTTATTTAAAGCTATTTATAATATATTTAAATGCTCTAAAAGGAAGCTTTTAAATAGGGGGTATATTATATAATAATATATTTTAATTAGCTAGCGCATACCAGAGATATAGACTATGCGCGACTATTAAATACCGCATTAGGCGATCCCCTTAACTTAAGAAAAATAAGGCTCTTTTAATCACTGTTTTTGATGCTTTAAGGCAACCTTCAGCGCTCTGTACGACAATTGTCGACAGCTGCCGAACAGCTTGCTGCACAAGCAGGTCACGAACTCAACTCTGAAAGGCCACTACCCCGGAAGGTTGGCGAAGATGGGGTTGAGATTGGTGCAAAGGGCCTACAGTATGATTGGCTTCCGCGACATCAACAACTATGGGTTCAAGTCTCCAAGGATCATGTGAGTAGCATAGACCAACCCGTCAATGGCTCGAAGCTGACTAACAAAGATGAAGCAAATCAAGGCATGGAGCGGGAATCCATCGATACGGATTGAAAAACTGGTTATCAGGCTGGAAAAGGAATATTCACTTCAAACAGCTGAGGGAATGATGAGTATTGTTGTTCCTATTGATCAACAGGTCACTAAAGTGGCCTTCCTATGTCCAAAGGGAAGTGTTGAAGAAGCCAAGGGAGTCGTTCAAGATGACTGGCAGCCTGGCTTTGGCTTTTGCATCAGGGAAGAAGTCACGATTGGAGCTATAGAGAAAGATATTACTTTCATATTGGTCAAGGTTAAACGAACCGTAGAGGTTTCAGCAGCTATCTAATCCTGATACGAAAACAGTTCCTCCTCGCCCATTAATATCTCTGTATTGGTCACCCCCTTTCCCCAGTGTGGAGTAGTACCGCGATGACTCTGGCTTGCTTCATGGTCTCCCAGCATGACATCTGGGTCGCCCGTCTGGACAAAAGCTCTGGCTGATTCCTGAGCACCCGGAAGGGAGTCCCCGACAGCGGCTTGAGCAAGCACACCTAGCCATGATGAGTCGTGTTCGTTGACAAGAGATGTTCTACCGCAATCCTGTAACATGTTCGGATGATTATCCTCCAGCTCTTGAGGCGTAATAATAGTGTTAACAGGATTTGGCAGGCATTCACCCTTGCTTAGGAGTAATTGTACGGGCACTCCCCATCCATATTCTGTCAGCTCGGAATCCGACATTGATAACCCCGCTAGATTAGGAAGCTCAAGGGATGCACAGATGTTTGAGAATCTGATAAACCGTCAGCTCACCAAGGTAAGATTTTGGAGAAAAATAATGTACCCACTCAAGGCTTCTCTGATGGTGTTTGAGGAAGACAGCCGGATGGAAGACCCTTGACTCTGATGAGATGGCAATGTGTGTATTCCGAAGTGCCAGGATAACTAGTTCAGCAATGCGTCTTCGCCGGTCGGTACCGAGTCTCGCGGCCTCGTTGAGCCAATAACGCATTTCTAGGACAGTCAATAACACGAACAAATGGACGTGCCACTAAAACTCACTGCAAACCGCCGTATACAGCATCAGAGCCAGAAAGCTGTTATGTTCGTATAGGCCGTTGACAATCCAGGAAAGCAAGATAACTGAGTCGTCATGTCTCTTTTGTGTCTCTTGCTTGCTCGGGTCGGGGTCGAAGTCGTACGGCTCACGTTTTTTCTTAAGATAGACACGACAGTATGAGGACAGAAGATGGTCCTGATGCATGATATCCGCCGCCGACTCCTCTATCCTGTCGGAATGCTTCCACAGATCCCTCCCGAGTTGTCTTATATCGTCCCTTGTCGCTATGGGCTCGGTCTGGATGGTGCATGAGTTGGAGGTCCGCCGCCAAAGGTCAGGCAATCCAGTGGCTTTCTGTCGTGTTGTGATACCGCAAGTAAGTTTCTTTACAATCTTGTCCGCAATTGTCTTGTTTTCGTCGTCCTGGCCTCTACCATCTTGGCGCGAATCCACTCGTTCTCTTCGTGCTCGCTCGCTTCGTCCGGCTTCGGATCGTTCTGTTCGGGCTCGTTTGCTAGGCTTGTGTCTGGCTTGGGGCGATTGAGTTTCGGGTTCGGGGGGGGTTAGTAAGTGCTGAGCACCATATTCAGTGTGTTGGCAAGGGATCTTCTTATTCGAGTTGAAGAGGCTTGCTTCCTTAGTTTTCGGTCTCAAGAAGTTCGCTGCGCTTACAATCGCCCCTTCAACCATGTCCCAGGCTCAAGCTTTGAAGAGATCGCCTTCCACACTCGAATCTGAGCTTCTGCTTCTTGCGGTCCGTGGCAACATGACACGACAATAGAGCCACACACCAGGAAACCGTGAGGAATGTCTGGGATCGATCGAGGAGTAACGGTTATTTGCGCCAAGATACGGTATTCGTCGTCGTCTATAGTGATGAAAAATGGTTGTTCCTTGTTCTCTGGTACCATCTGCGCTTTGTTTGCGACTGCAGTCTCGCGGTTGTAGTCTTGGATGATGGAAAGGTTACATGGACAGCAGGCTGGTCACACGCACCGCAGCCAAGTAATCATTTACAACAGAGAAATACCCCTGTTGTGCGATTTTGAAAATCGCACGACAGGGGTCGAGTAGTGACGCTAGGGTGAGACTGGCCTAGTCTCAGCCTAGTGCACCAGCAACCCAACACTGCTTCCGCCTGATGATGCCAAGTTCCCATGTTCTCGGCTCGGAAATGAACCCCCGTTCTTGACTGGGAGAAGAATAACGAATCACGCTGGGAGGAAGTAGGAGGGCCTCAAAATACAAATACACTCCCACTCCCGGAATAGAATTACACTTCTGCACCAACATCTGGTTGCCTCGTCTGCCTTTCCATGCATGAGATCACGCCCCTTGGCTCTTGCTTCTTGCCCCATCACTCTACAACCACGAGTACGCTTGTAGAGAAACCCTATGGCTGTGGCGCGTGGGAGGGACCTTCTGGCTCAAATCATCACCAGTTTTACCACTGACCCTCCACTGACGTTCGACGAGCCGACCGGCCCATTCAAGCTCGAGATTTGCGTTACTAACACGGTATGTCGAACCTCTATTGCTTGTGTGAAATTCTGACCGCGAAGGATAGTTCAATCTCGAGTTCGACATATCTCGAGGGAACGAGCCGAGTTATACGGCCGAAGCGTGCAGGCTTCCCCAGAATGGTCGTTCAGATGCAGAGTGCAGCGACAAGAAAGGGTCTCCTTCACCGTTGCGGAAGTCATGGTTCGCCCGCACTCGTGCCCGCATGGCAGATGCTGAGTGCAGTGACGAGAAAGAGTCTCCTTCACAGCGGCAGAAGCCATCGTTCTCATGGTTCGCCCACACTCTTTCCAGTCTGCCTTGTTTCGGCTGTGCAGACGCAGATTACCAAGCCTTGAAACGGCCACTCCTCCCTGGTTAGGAGGCCTCAGAACTGAGATGACCGGGACTAAATGTCGGTGTGACCCAGAGCTTCTGTTTGGTGTATATAGTTAAGGACAGAAGGACCCTCGACCTCAATTGAATGCTTTCATAAATCAACTCTCCTTTATGTACTGCCATTTTCCATTGACACACTGTGGCATTTCACTCATGGGGATGACTTGATCTTGGACGCCAACAGTCGACCGATCATCGAACTGTAAACGATGACCCAGCGCCCCTTGCTTGCGACGAAAAGCTAGCCAAAGATGTGGCCACCAGCACAGCCAAACACCTTGGGACACCCTCTCTGAACCAGTGCCGTATGGCTGAATACCCTTTCCACCGTACTGGAAGATGTCGTTGCAAGTCTCGGAGAACCTTGCGGCATAAGGAAGGTGTCAGCTTCGATATCGATCGGTCAGCCGTGACCGGGCCGGCTCAGGTTCTGGACTCTCCCCCAAGCTCGCCACTAGAATGGTGACCTCGTCTAACTCGGTAGTTTCAGCCAGCACCATTCTCACGCGCCCTGCCGAGCCCTGTCCCGTCGCTGTCGCCACGCGTCCCCGAACCTTGACGCTATCAACTACCACCATTTTCCCGCCCCCTTCTCCTTCTTTGATTCCTGGCAATCGATGATCCACAGAACCAATGACGCCTTATCGCGTCTCCCTTATTAATCTTTCTTTTCTCCGAAAAATTCTGCTGCTTGGCCTACTCTAGTAGGACAGCACGTCACGGCCTCCCGCTCGCGTTTTCTTCCATCACCATGACCACAAGCGGCGACCTGATACAGACGAACGAGGATATATCGGGAGGCTGGGTTATCGTCGGAGGCTCAACAGATTCCCCAGGGCCACCAGAGCATCAGGTGTGATGGGATACCTGGGACGATTCGCCGTGGCTAATTGGACCAGGAGCATGAAGGCGGCGGCGACGACGACGACGACTACGACGATCACGACTCTGCCATGGAGTCCTCTCCTAGTTCGACCGCATCAGTAACGTCCTCCATTTATGATTACCGTGCGATACATGGCAGGGAGTATCACAGCCATAGGTGGGATAGTGGCTATTGGTGAGTAAAAGAAACGTCTAGATTATATTATACTAATCGATAATCCAGCTTTCCTATCGACCAGCGGCAATTAGATGTCCAGCACTTGAGGTAAGATGCTTGTGCTCACCACAATAGTCATTTTGCTAATAAGTTGAGGTAGTCACCTTGCCGTCTGTGAGCTGCTTCGGGGAGAACTTCATCTCGCAGACTTGAAAAATGCTGAAAAGGTGATCTGAGCCTAACAACTTGGCATGAGTTGGTGATTGACATTCCGGTCTAGCCGATTCAGAGAGTTCTCGATGTTGGAAGTGGCGAGGGTAAGAAAGCCCCGGTCACCAACAATTTCTATCGTAGACTAATGGGAGATTTTTTGCAGGATTCTGGGCATTGTAAGTTACTGTTTGTATGGCGCGAAAGTTTCCGACGCTGATATAGATGTAGCGAATTTGCCGATGACAATCCTGATATCGAGGTTACTGGCACTGATCTGTCTCCTATCCGGGAAACCTGGATGCCTCCTAACCTTAAGTTGTAAGAACATTTGCCTAGCTTGAATGAAACCTGGAGCTAATTTGACTTAGCGAAATCGACGACTGCACTCAGCGTTGGAACTTTGATGGTTCCTGTTTCGACTTTATCCATATGCGCAACCTGGTTGGTGGCATTAGGGATTGGCCTCACCTCTATCGCGAGGCCTTTCGTTGTGTCAATCCAGGTGGGCTTGTCGAGAGCCACGAACATTCCTTCATCTTCCAAAGCGACAATAAGAGCATCGAGCCTGAGAGCCCTTTGGGGCGGATGGGAGATATCTTCATGGAGGCGGGGGATAAGACAGGTTACTCATTCACTGTCGTGGATGAAGGCACACAGAGGAAGCTCATGGAAGAAGCCGGGTTTGTTGTTGTCAAGGAGGAGGCTATCAGAGTAAGTCTAGGCCGACCTAAAATTGAGCGTGAGCTGACCCAGCATGGCGGTGTAGATGCCTATTGGCAAGAAGCATAAAGACTGCAAGCTCCGAAAGATCGGCAAGATTGCACACGAAGCATTGCTCCACGATTTGGAGGGTCGTCTGCTCTATATCACTACACAAGTCTTGGGATGGTCGGAAGACCAGACGTACGTTTTTGCGATGGAAGTGCGCCAGCAGTTGGAGCAGATAGATGTGTACGTTGACCACACGATTGTTGTCGGCCGGAAACCTTGGAGCAGTTCTGATTGAGATGTTTAATTCGGTGTCTCTACCTGGAGGAATACCATGATGCGTGGATGTCTTTGAGGCTAATTTTTACTCTTCGCTGTATATAGTTGATTATTAGACTTTGGGACGATTCCCTCAACGGACTTGTTTATTAGTACCTGCTCCTGAGCAACGGTGAAATGACGTTAGGCTCGCTGACGGAACTCTTTGCCTCGATTATCGACAGCCTCACATGCACAGATAGAGGGCCCTAAAAATAGGCTACGAATTGCAGCCCTTGCATTTTTTGAAGTTCGTGTGTTACATACAAGCACATGCCTAAGTTGGTGTCGGCGCGTGTTACAGCCGGGGTTGATTTGGGGGGCTTAATTGGCTATTTGTCTACGCATAGCCTCGTAGAGAGGCGCCTAGCATCAGAATGGCTAGGCTAACGACTATTCCACTGTGAAACTCCAGCAGATCACCGTTCATTTCGATTCATCTGGCGTAGAGACAGATTGAACTCTGGTAACTTTGGAAACCTCTTGAGAGCAACTTTCCCACACACGCCAAGGCCTGGCTGTATAGTGAGACTTTCCTTCGTCGGCTTTTCCTGATGCTTAAATACCCTTCTCGAGGCAACCTTCGTCTGCACAAGACCTAACTTCTTCTCGACTTCTGCCGTGGAGTAGTTTTTTGCCTTTTGTAAAGCTTTCTGGGAAGAGTCAGATTCCAGCCGCGCGTCACCTCGCAACGTTACTTACCTTCTTCTCTATCGAATCGTGGCAGTTGTACCCATCTGACTCGTATGAAACGAATTCCCCTTTCTCTGGGTAGTCAATGTAAAGAGCTAGTTCTACCCCATGTAGCTTGCCGTACTTATAACATTTACTAAGGAGTCCCTTAATGTTCCGGTTAAGCTTTCTATTTTGCTTTCTGTTGACTGACTTCGGGCGGGCCATGGCTGGTTCAACTGCCAGGACGATCAATAGAGTATTGAGGGCTGCTGGTGAAATCTATACTTGAATGTAGGATGTAGGGGCCTTAAATAAGGACTGCCGCACCAAAAACAGCTAGAATCACAGTTGAGGCTGTGTTTTGGGACAATTTTTGGCCCCCTCTAAGCTTTGATTAATGTCCATAAATATCATCGCTGACGCCAGGTATGGCTCCTAGTCGCCGATGTAGCTCATCTTGCGCCCACTCATCCCTCTCACCATGGACGTTGCCAGTTGGTACGCTGTGGCTCTTGGGAGCCTCATTGTTGCATCTATTCTAGCTTGTGTGCTTTCCTCTGTCGTTGCTATATTTCAGCGCTACGGGAAAATCGCTTTCCTCAAATATCTATTTTATCCCCAGATTCCAAAATTTCTCCGACGTTCAGACACAACAAGCTGGTTTGACATACTTGTGCTTGCGATGTTCTTGGGAGCCAATGGTATCGCTCTATCTGTTGGTGTTGGAAACACCACCGGTTTCATTCGACGATCTGGACTCATATCCATTGTCAACCTTGTGCCACTATTCCTAGGCGGACAGATGAACATCATTACAAGTCACTGTGGGCTTGGCCTTGGGGCCTATGTACGAATGCATCGATGGCTTGGTGCCGTCGCAATCGTGGAGGGCCTTCTCCATGTCATTGTGTCCGTATCAAGACAGGCTCCGAATCTCAAGCTGAGAACGGACGTCGCCGGCGTTGTTGTAAGTGTATCTGCTGGTTCGTGAGAGGGGCTAACTCTGCCCAAGGCAGCGAGTATTTTTGCCATCATTCTGCCGTCTGGTCTTCTACGCCGACGCTTGTATGAGGCCTTCCTGGCCCTCCATTTTACGCTTAGTTTGGCAGTGGTCGCTGCTCTTTATTTTCACACTCTGGCTGATATCGTAACATATTCTACCGCTTATTTACTTGCAGCGGCTTGCCTGCTGCTGCTTACTGGGTGCATACGGTTCGGTCTAGTTCTCTATCGTAATGTGAGGTACAAGAGACCGCTAAGTCAAGCGTCAGTCCGAACCATCACGTTCAAGAGGTCGACGGGCGAAGAAATTCCACTCTCGGACGCTGTTCACCTACATGTTCGATTGTCAAGAAGTTGGAAGCACCAGGCTGGTCAATTCATCTATCTCTGCATGCCCGGGGTGAGCCGTACCTCTTTTGCGCAGCTCCATCCATTTTACGTGGCATGGCGGTATCGTGACGGCGGCCATGACTATGCCATATTAATTATATAGAGGCGAAGAGGTTTCACGGATCGAGTCTTTTCTCATTACATAAGCGAATTTAACAAGGGCATAGATCTAGCCGCTATGATTAAAGGACCATATAGAAAAGGACTTAACCTCGACTCATACGGCACCATCTTGCTCTTCGCGACTAGCATAGGCATCGCTGGTTAGCTGCCATTTGTCACATAACTTCTCGAAGGATATTATAATTATAAAGTAAAGATAAGAAGAATTACCCTATTTTGGCAGGTAGAGTCAGAAAGTAGGTACATCATGGATTTACATAACCAGACCCTATTTTGATCGTCATTCTAGTCCAAACAGCCTAGGTCGCCGATCAGATGCAGCAACTCCTTAAGCAAGACATTGATCGGGTTAGTCAAACCCTAGTCCCTGGGAGGGGTAGGCACTAACAGCCGGCAGATACTCGACATCCACATTCATGTGTTAGGTAATTTTCTTTCAAGAGTAACCGATCAAGGAGACTATATCCAACTGGGCGAGCGTATCGACATGACGTATGGGCCCTTACGCGTCAGAGAAGTCGTTGATAGCGAAATGAAACAGCGAAAGGGGCGTGCTGTTATTTCGGGTAAGAATTAGCCAGGGATCTTGCGGGATATAGCTGATAAGAAGAATAGTGTGTGCAGATGATGAAATCAGCGATGCGATCCGAAATCTCGTCCAGGGCATGCCGGACGATATGATCTCATTGAGAGAACTCGATTTCCACCCCGTGGTAGCACTGAGAGCACATCCCACTGCAGCATAGGAAACGATTGTTCGGGGGGTTTAGGTGGCCATAACTGAGGTTGATTGGGATGACTACCCAGCGCATTTGACTTGCCGCCTTCTAGAAAATACTTAGCACTTAGGATAGATTATGAGCATTCTAGTATGATAGGATTCTGTTTGTTGAAATTTTCGCACACGGCGGTATAAAGACTCAGAGACTCCTGAGCTACTGGGTCAGTGATCAGCTTACCCTAGATCGTAACGGGCAGCACAGCGTCGCGACCTTGGTAGAGAGGTCAACGACAGCGATGATGGCGATAGCGACTGGCTGGTCCTCGACCAACAGCCTGAGGACCGTGATACAGATTTCCTCATTGAGAAGAGCGTCAAGAGAGGAATTGCCGGTATTGTAGTCCAACCATTGGCCGATGAGCTGTATGGTGGGTGCTGGAAATTTGTGTTCTGCTCTTATCATATAGGCCACGTGAGTGCCACGAGAAATATGACTCTGGAAGCAGCGATCAGACCAAAATATCGAAATAAATGTCTATGGAGTAATTTATGAAGCATTCCACGATTGAAGAGCCAGCACTGGACGATTAACAGCCTAGGAGATGGAATCAATGCGTGGTGTGTCTCGACAAGTACTCGGGAGACCCACCGAGGTACTGGTGTAACAAGTCCACACTGGCAACAGTCGGCTGTACCCGTCGCTATCCTCTATGAACCTGCGAGGACTTAGAATCCGTCTCTTAGCGCATAATCAGTATGTGTCAGCATACCCCGCTGCGTCTTAATGCCCATAACAAAGAGGATATTTGTTCAGAGGGGAGGTTATCTATGCTCGTGACTATGCAGCTATGGCAAACTTGGTCAGGTGTTAATGCCAGATAGAGAGAGATCATGCTTGCTTGGTCAGACTTTGTTCTACAAGTGGGACCACTGACTAAATTGGGAGGCAAAATATGGGACCTTACCTAGTGGATGATCGGGGCTGTTAGTGAGCTATGGGCGGCGTTGAGCAACCCAAATCTGGGGCCCTCCGTGGCGCGGTGCACTAGCACATAGGGACGCCGCGTCTTGGTACTGGTATGGCGAGCTTCTGGACCGATAAGAACAGAGAGCAGCGCTCTCTAATACTTGCTACCCGTCCTGTTTCCTGAACTATGGCGCCCCAGGCATGTGCGCCCATTTTACCCGCCGCTTCTAAGCCTTCCGAACAAGTAAGCAATACAACGTGGATAATTCCCACCGTAATTTTTGGGACTGTTGTTATTTCAATCGTTTTTTCCTTTCTAGTTACACACCGAAGAAGATCGAGCCTTCAGGATCGAGCTTGTCAGCAGAGCCGGAAACCGTCGTGGAAGGGGGCCTGGCGAAGGCGAAGGCCACTCCCAATTCAACAGCAAGAGGAGTACGAACTTCTCCGGGCAAAGTTGATTCAAAAATCCCTAGCTAGTAGGCATATTGGCTAATAAATTCACGTGGAAAAAGATTACATGGAACCATGAGAGCTTTGGAATAAAGGGGTATGCATTCCCTAGTTAAAGAACCAAGCGCGTCCAGCATTTGCACGCCTAGAGGCAAAGGTACTGCAACACCGCTATAGATACAAAGGTAGAACGAGGCTTGATAGTCATGATATTGCAATGAAGCGCCTGGTAATTTAGATAGAAGGCATGCAGAAAAGCTAAGATTTCTAACTGGCATATGTCATCGGGGTTTCCATCGAGGATTCCCTATCGTGCTCCCCAGGATCCCCATTCAATTTCTGAAAGTTGACAAGGGCTTGTTGAAGATGGGCTATCGTGTTTTTTACTTCTTCTAGCAGGTACATGCTTGCTCCATTCTTTCTCTGTTGATACGCTAACTCGTGTCGAAGACGTCCATTTTCACGCGTCCTCTGCTCGATAATCTTTGGGAAATCAGGGGTTGGCAAGTTCTTGGAGGCTTGCAGCCTTTCTTGGGTCGCTTCAATGGCGACGGAAGATCCTTGATGTCGAGCGATTTCTGTGTCAATGGGGGTAAGCTCTGAAGGTCTGTCGTGGCTGTGTAGCTTAGTATGCGTTCGCCTGGGTTTGAGCATGTTCATGCTGACGGCAGTCATGTACTAGAAATCCTTGCGATAGGGTCGGTAATGTAAGTCAACGAAAGCAGAAACCTCTTTAGTCTTATCGTTGTTCTAGTCAATATTTGTTGAGCCATTTTCTAGGCACCGGTCCCAAATTCGGGACCAGGCCTTGGCTTTGGACAACCTCACGATAAAGACCTAAAGAGGGTAGATAAAAGAAGGAATGTCGGCGCAACCAGATCCTAAAATTGGTACATAAGGGCTCAAGGTTATGCAGGATCTTCCTAGATATATAAACAAGGTATCTATCTACACAAAGTATTACCCACATACTCTTATGTCGCATTAAAAGACTGTGTTCATCTTTTTCTTGCATTTCACTTTCTTTCACGACTTCCTTCTACTTTCTTAGGCCAAAAAATGGCCAGAATGCATTTGGCATCCCTAGTGGCTATCGTGGCTATAGCAGGTAGTTCCACTATCATGGCCGCCCCAGGCTCTGAGGGAACCAAGTCGGCAGTGAGTTCATGTACCACCTCCGAACTTCCTTCTGGTGGGCCCCCCACAGCGGCACAAATTCCCGCTTCATCAGCCACATTCAGTGGTCCTTCACCAACATCAACTGCTTCTGGCATCTCTACCGCCGGGGGCCTGAGCTTGTCACAACAACTCATGCTGGCTGATACGTAAGCCAAATCTAGTCGTAATGCACCGCAATTGCTAACATATCCCCACAGCGCTGCCGACCGTGTTGATCTTCTGCCTGATGATGCACAGTTCGTCTTTGACTTTAACAACGCCCTAGATGAGGCCGGAGGCGGTGACGGCGGTGATCTAGCTGTGGCAAACCGCAAAACGTTTCCCGCTCTGATTGGCACCGGAGCTGGAATGGCTGTTGGCCGTATAGGACGTAAGGAGATGTCGATGCCCTTTTGATTTCTTCTCTAACTGTGGAAATAGCGTGCGGCTTGAACACGTTTCATGTCCATCCCCGATCAGTGGAGCTGCAACTGGTAATTGAGGGGCGCCTCATTACTGAAATGGTTCCCGAAAATGGTATCCTCGATGGTGACGGAAAACGCCGGGTTATCAAAAACGAGATCGGCCCGCTACAGATGACGCCGTTTTACCAGGGCTCTATCCACACGCAGTTCAACCCTGACTGTGCTGATGCTATCTTTGTTGCTTCTTTTGCTAGTGAAGACTTTGGCACCGGGCAAGTCTTTGACCAGACTTTCGCTTTTGAAAACGATGTGGTGGCGGCTGCCCTTGGACAAGCCTTGGCGGGTGAGGATGTTGATGCTGTGCGTGAAGCAATTCCGGTCAACATTGCTCTTGGAATCGACGGATGCCTGCAGCGATGTGGCATTGAGAAGAGGTCCCACTAAGCAGATGTCGCTGCTGCCTTGTACGACGTGACGTGTAGGTATCTTTTCTAAGCTTCAATGCCTGTGTCCTCATTTCGTTACCCGTCTCATTGACATAATTGGAGATGGTTTGAGCTGTTCTTGCCACTGAGTCTTTTGGGTATATAGAGAATAAGAATTCATCTTTACCATGCACAAGTGCCGCTTGACTGTTATCCTCTCGGTGATTCACTCAAGTCTTATTACTCTATGTCGCTGTCAAAACATAGAAGAACAACGGTAAGTGTTTAAAGGAACTAAGGCACTAGTGACCTAGTAGTGGTGAATTTACAGGACTTAAGCTAAAAAAAGAACGCTATTGTTGACTCTTGGCTTGAAACGCGTCTCGCAACTCCATCACTTGGCTTAAAAGTGTTTCTACCTGAGTGGCCCAATCGCGCAGCTCCTGTACATGTGCGTCGATCTCATCACAGAAGCTTTTGGCTTTCTCCTCTAGCCTATTTGACTTTTCTTAGTTTCTTCCTAGGTCATTCTCTCCGAAAGTTGGTCTCACCTATTCTGTAGAGTATTAACCTTCTCCTCGAACTGCGCAGTCTTGCTCTCGAGCCGACTTTCGAGACCGCGAAAATCTTTGACGAGCTCAGATACAATGCTCTTATCATTCTGCTCTGCCGTCGAAGCGGAAGCTTGGGTTCTGTTCTGCCCAGCTTGGCTAGAAGGTAGGTTTGGTTCCCCAGTCCATGACCATCCCGTAAGGCCTGGATCGATGAGGTGATCACGGTTGTTGTTAGAATCAAAGAGAGCTTCAGGGAATGGGTCGAGAGAAGAGCCTTGCGTATTGTCGGTGCAGAGTTGGAAATCCGTGAGGAGAGAATCCAAGAAATCTTGACCAACAGTTTGATCCCAGTTGTGAGACATTTTGTGGCCCTGAGCTGGGATAATTTTGCCAGTTCCACATTAACGTCACTATAAGCCTTAAGTATACCGATTCTTGCTGACAGGTTACGCTGTGCTATAAATAGTACACATTCTAGGTCCTCAGGAATGGACCGATGAAGCCTAGGTCTGGGCCTCTTACAGAACCTCGATTTGGACCCGGCTCCCAACCGATCCGACTTTGTTGGGGCCTTGGTTGGCCTATAAGATATAGAGCTCACCTTTTTCGCATGTGAGACGGAGGGCGGGGATATAACATAATGATGCTTCGAGGCTGCAAGCCCCGCGATTGTGGAATGCGCAAATTGCGGAAGCGATGCGGAAAAGTTGGGATCAGAGGGAAGCCGTTACAGTTGCAACGCCTATTAGCAGAAGAAAAATATATGGTCCTGATCGACGACGTTACATCACCTCAAGAATCCAAAGCCACTGGAAGGGCCTTATCGAGAGAAGCGAATGGGGCCATTGCATCTCTGTCTGACTGCTTCACGGCCATGAACTTGGAGACCAAGGGCGAGATGGGTGGTGTGGGGATTCAGGAAACCTAGTATAGCCGCCCTTCGGGTCCCCCAGTTTCTAAAAATGGGAGCAGGAATGGGTCATGCCAGTCTTCGGCGCCTAACTAGCCAATTGCAGTCTCTTATCACATATAAGCAAATCCATATGTAACTTGTGAATTTCCGACAAAGAGGCGTGCAAGCCGCCTGACATAGTTACTAAGATTAGGAGATTACACCCAGCCTCCCTCATTGCGTCGATGAAGCCCGGTGTTGTCCCTTTCAATCCCCCAAAATGCCAACCAATCCCTTTCCGCTGCAATCTCCTCACCAATGCACTGCTCAAAAGCCTTTTGGAGGGCTGTTAGCGCACGTTGGACCTGTTCTAGTAGATCCATTGTGCGAAGCCAACGCTGCTGGTAGGCCATAACCAGGCTATCAAGAAGAGAGTTCTCCTTAGTGAGCCTTTCAACGGTATCTAGCTGGTTCATTCTCTCAAACTCTTCTACCCGGTGGATCAAGGAACTGATTGAAAACTCTTCCATGGTTGCGGAGGGTGTGTTGGTGTGAATCACTACTCAGAGGCTTTTTTGCTAGAACGTACGATATATGAGGACGTATCAATATACGGGTGCCATCTTTCTGCCTTCCGCTGTGTTGGAAGGACCATTTTTGGGACCCCCTCCCAAGTAGGCCCAGCGGTGCTTTAAAGGGGCCAACAGCACGTCAAGTCAACATGTAAAATTTCTGATATCTATTCATATCATAGTTTAGAAAATGAGAGTTCTTGAGGTTTTTACACTTGTTTTGGGTTTAGTTTGGAGTCTAGAGTGCCAAAGTTCCCAATGCTCTGCTAGTAGACAGCAGCAAGCGGCTCTTGACGATACAACCGTGCAGCCCACGATCACCCGATCCAATGGTCCAAGCCTAGAGTCAGCCTTCCCAATTCAACTCGGAATTAATCTCCAAATTGGCGATCTTTCGGGCTCTGGGACCGTAAGGCTTACAAAAGTAGACCCCACATCCTCGCCATTGGTATGGGAGCACACTTCGGCTTGGATTCCTTCTGCTTCTGCGTCGGGTCAAGTAGAAGACTGGAGTGCCGCTTACACAACCCCTGCCTTGCGTGTGCTTGGCACAGACACTGCTAGTCCGACCAAAACCCCGTTGGGCATTGGAAACTTGACCCGGTCTTCAAGCTCATTCCTAACCCCCACGGCTTTGAATACGGTTACGAATGGAGCTGGGGATACAAGAACCTGGACAATCATCTCACTGGTTTTATGGCAGATAGCCGTCTCAGGACTTATATGGTAAGGGTAGGGATGGACTATTATCAGATAGTTATCTGGCTGAGCAGATCTCTGCCGAGTTGGAAGACAAAGCAGGAAGTCAAGGGGTGGGGACTTAGATTAGCTTCTTCAACTCAACTATGAATATTTGCTTTTGATTAAGACCTATCTAATGAAGGACTTGTTTCTCATGTCGGCTGATTTTCTGAGTTGAGTGTCTATCTGTCCAACGAACCTATTCTTGTCGCCCTCCTTCAAATTCCAGCCTGTATTTTTCCCGATTAAAGTGGCTGGCTCTACGTATATTCTGCTGTACCAAGACGTTAGGCAGGAACCGGAGCACTACACAGCCTATTCTGAGAAAATCATAAATGAACTTTCTATATTGGCGTTGCAAATGGTATGTAACTTTTATAACCTATCCGTCTATTGTCGGCTTTGTAGCATAATTAACAAATGGTGGACTCTCCGTCACGCCGAACATCCCACTTAGGGTTGTCTTTTGGATCAAGACATTTATCGAGTCAGCAGGTAATTCTACCCGACCCACGGTGGAGCTCTCCTCCGGAAGCTCTGGCAGCTGAGGAGAGTTGGAAGCTACCTCAGCTGGCTGATAAAGGTCTTCATTGACGGCTGGCGTATTTTTATAAATGGCCCTAGTCGAATTTCCACCCAAGTTCGTTGGATCAGCCCAGTCCTTATTGTTATAATTGATGATCTGGATGACTGGGTTCGAGGAGGAAAAACGTGCTAGAAGCTCTTTCAGTTTGGAACATTCAGTCCGTGAACAGATGAAGCGGTCTAGATCGTCGTCTGGACCCGAATCTAGTATTCTGGATGACCTGCGATGACGACAAAGGGAGCATTTCAGCTTTGGTTGAACTGGAGACGGGGGTGCCGGACTACGTTCATAATTTACAAGCCTCCGTCGTGCCATTGCGTTAGAACCTTCCGTGTTTAGACTCAGAAGACAAAATTGAGACATGCAGTCAAAAACCCCCGAGTTTTATTAAATATTCACTATTTATGAATTAGGGTTCTGGTCCTGATTCAAGTCCCTTACGGAGGGGCCCAGAACCTGGTCCTTTATGCTATTCATAGAGCCCTCTTTTAGGGATCATCCAGAAATGTGCCAATATCTGATCCTTTATTATTCCTCTATATAATTACAGATTTAGAGCTAAAGTTACGATTGTTCTCCGTCTAAACTCATCACTCGCTGCCATGGCGCGACACCACCGTACCATGTGGCTGAGCCTCAGCTCCCGGGCAAGTGACACCGATCTTCTGGTGTCAGATCGGGTGCAGGACATCATAGACTGCATACCCAGTCCCGATATCCAACAACCGAGCCTACTTGTGTTGATCGGGAATGCAGCCAAATCGACTGCCTTGCGTGAGCTCTTTGGCGTCAGAAGGACTCGTCGCTTCGGCCTCAACCACAATTCATCTGAAGTGCATCTTCATGTGGACCCTTCAAGTATCTTCAGCGAACAGCCTCTGGTCCTCGTTGATGGGGACTTGTTTGAGAAGCCGAAAGCGGAACTTTCGGCTAACAAGGGTCACGACATCACTCGGCGCACGATCAGGAGGCCGAGAGAAGAGTTTGGCTCCGGCGGGCCAGCAGGTGGCATCTACGCTGAGCTTCTATCCCCCTTTTCCAATGTCTATTGCTTCTTCTGTGATGATCTAGGAGGTTTCGAGCGTGTTGCACGTCACTTAGCTGCATGGTTAGAACATGGTTGTCCCTCGACAATGTCTCCAAGCACGCGCCCTAGAGTGGTCGTTGTGACTGAAAAGATTCCAGTCGGAGCTGAGAGCGAGAGGGAGGCCCGAGCCGCCTTGCTTGCTTTAATGAGAAAGGAGACAGAGAGGAATGTGCTTGATTATATCTCGGTAATTGAGGTAATGGCACTGCTTCCGGATGGCTCGATATCTATTGAAGCACGCTATCGGTCCCTTAAAGAGCGACTTATGGCCAGCTCAGATCAATTCCGGAAGCAGAGGCAAGATGCGCATACACTCTTTTCGGCGACTCATCTGGCCGCTCTCCTCGAAAGCGCCTGTGAACATTTCTCTGATACTCTTGGCGAACCATTCAATCTCATCAAATCTTGTCGAGCACATAACCCTCAGGCGATAGACCTACCAGATCATCTATCTACTTTCTTGGCGTACATTAAGTCACCCATAGAACTGACCACGTTTGCGGCCCCCATGATTGCTTCTAGCTTCTTTCTCGATAATTACCCACCAGGCGCTCACTGTAAGTTCAATTCTGGAATTTCTTCTGACCTTATCTAAATTATTTATAGATTTTCCTCCTGAAGACGTATTCAATCTTCTTTATAAGGACAGTCTCACAAATGCAAGCAAGCATGAAGTCCTGGCCCTCAAAGGGCCGAACGACGTCGTGCTCCAGAGCAATTTTGTAAACGTCGTAAGAAGAGAATTCGAACACTACGCCCATAAATTAATTCAGGGACCGAAGCTGGCTGCAGAAATTCACCTCGATAACCTTGGTCACTATAAATGCCATTGGCTCAACATTCATAGCACCAGTGTTTGTTTGGCGTGCTTGCGGCGCATACCCTCGTATGACCTACCCTGTGGGCATATGATTTGCGGCAACTGTGTCCGTGTATTTGGTGGAGAATCCAAGGATGATCCTTACGTATTTGTCGTCCAACAATGCTTCATCTGTCAAGTGGCTATGCCTGAAGACGTATGCATCAGGATGCACCCGCCTACTGTTGGCGCAGGGATCCTTTGCATTGACGGAGGCGGTATTAGAGGCACAATGCCCCTTCAAATTATGAAACGAATCAAGGACCGCATAGCGCTCCCAATCCCTCTTCAGCGATTCATTAAGGTGGCTTTTGGTATCAGTTCAGGTATGCCTTAAGTCTACTAACTATTAAGCTTACTGACGGCCCTAGGGGGATTGATTGTTGCAGACATGTTTATCAACGGCTCTTCTATCGAGGACTCGAGTGATAGGTTTGAAGAATTAGCCAAGCGTGTCTTTCAGCGACGGAAATATGCTAACGCGTCGTTCCTACCCAAATTTCTAACAGGCTTGTTGCCGTTGCTGATTGACAGTTTACCCCCACTCCCTTCGTTTTTTTATATTCTAGATATAGCTGTTTCGTATTTTACTGATGGACTGTACCCACCAAGAAACATGGAGGATGCTTTAAAGAGAGTTTTTGGCTCAGATAAGAGCATGCTAGGAATCTCGAATGCGACTGTCACTGGAACGCTTGTCGGGCTGCCTGCAGCAACAGTCGACGAGAAGCCAAAATGCCGAATCTTCACTAATTACATTGGTGGAGGTAAGCCAACCCGCCATGGCGGCATGCCTTGAGAGTGGTCTTCTGAGAACACGAAACTAAACCGGCACCAGATCAGGTTGTGAGGTCAAGGGAAGGGCATAAACAACCGCGGTTGTGGGAAATGTAAGAACATCTTTGGCCGAAAACCTCGCAATATAGCTAACAGGATTTAGTGCCCGAGCTATATCTGCTGCCCCTGGGTATGTGAATTAACGCCTCTCCCTGGACATTGTGTCTTATAAAAGCTCTAGAATTTTCCCACCCCAACATATCAATGGCGTCGGTACATTTCAGGATGCCGGCCCACTCGAGAATGACCCTCTCTTATCTGCACTTACGGCAGCAGCGATAGCCTTCCCACTTCTAGAGGAGCCAGACTTTGTCGTGTCGTTGGGCACTGGTGAGCCAAAGCCACATGACGACTCCGCCGTCACCAATTCACGTAACGTCTGGACGAATGGAGCTTTACCCAGATTGTGTCGTTTATTCTTGGAAAAAATGAGGGACACAAAGTTAAGGCAAGCCTTCCAAGCATACCCTAGATATCACCGCCTTAATGTTCAATTCGATGGGGATGAGCCGAGATTGGATGATGTTCACAGTATCCCCGAATTAAGGTGCAAAGCTAAAGAGGATGATTCCCTTTCACAGAAGATTGATAGGGTAGCGTGTTGTTTTATAGCTTCCCTCTTCTATCTCGAGCTGGACTCTCTTCCGCGTCGAGTTGGTGAAAAGTATTTGGGGACGGGTCATATCTTATGTTCTATACGGCGTAAAGACCCAGCCTTCTCACTCCTCTTTGATCGCCTATCCAGGTGCTCAGCTCATTTTTATATCGATGGCTGGCCAGAAGTTCTTGTTGCGGACGACAATAGCTTTGACAATGACGGAAACTTCCGAAAACTAGTGGAATTAAAGACTGATGGTAGGTTTGCCATAACTCTAAAGCAAAACTCTTCGGAACCATGGAATATCAGCGGGTCGCCATTTTCGGTAGACCGACTTATACGACTACAAGGCCTCAAAGCAGTTTTTGGCCAGCCGGACCACAGAAAGAGAAAGGGCTCAGGACGTCCTGATAACCCAAAGAGAAAGCAACAGAGGACGGCTTGAGGGTGGGAAGATAAGCGAATAAGTTGAAAATACTTGTCCCCCCTTCATAATATGAATTCACCTAGAGAGGAATAGGTAGTAACGCTATGCATCTCGTTTCCTTAAGTTCAAATCTAATCTTGTAATGGTCATTCAACGTGACAATGCCGCCCCGTGTGTGACGACGGGCCCACACCGAATACGATATCCGACATGGACGGAGGTGGGTGGGTCTTTTTCTTCATCCACCATCTCTGTCGCTCCGGAGCTCACCTTTGATCCCGGGCCACCGGTGTCTCATGGTGCGTTGTGATAGAATAAGCTCAGAAGTCATCCTGGTGGCTCTTTTGATGAGGGTTAGATACAGGGAGAGCTTTCCTATGAGGAGCGGATAGTCTTTACGTAGTATTTTTACGGCTTAACATTGCTATAAAAGTGAGACGGATTATCTCCTGGCGCCTGAAATAAAGCCCTTTCTTAGATATCGTAGTAAAACATGCCTTCTCCTCCTTCACCGTATAGAACCATTTGCGTTACACTGCTGTAATGAACCTCCAGTCTGCGATCCTCTTCAACGTTGTCATAGCCCTCAAAGGTATCCCGCCCTTTCTATTCGATAACTATAGGCATGAATATTGCGTTTGGCCTGACCTTTATCTAGATATCTTAACCCTAAGAAAGAAGAAACTCGCCATTAACCTTAATAATCTCTGGATTATTAGTATAGGTAAACCAGAGACGCTCCCTAGAATCCCACTTATATACTAGCTCTTCCTCTTCTATAGTCCATATAACTATTTCCGCCCTTAGGTTGACCTGCTTGCTATTATCTATTTTTCGTTTCTTTTGATTAGGCCTTGACCAGGAAGAAGCTCGTTTCTTGCGTTTCGCCGGCTGGCCTTTCTGGTTGTTGCTG
Organism: Fusarium piperis; assembly: GCA_027886205.1. Classification (NCBI taxonomy): domain Eukaryota; kingdom Fungi; phylum Ascomycota; class Sordariomycetes; order Hypocreales; family Nectriaceae; genus Fusarium; species Fusarium piperis. The sequence goes on along the minus strand of RZGM01000137.1, from coordinate 51,238 downwards.
TCGATCCCATTATCAAACGTAGTGGGGGCAGCCAGGTTGGGATCTCTTGACCATCTATGAATGGCGCCTGAATTTCTCTTTATCTAAGCGCTGCTAGTGGTTTTCTAATTCGGGGCGGTTTCATATGGCTCTTTATCCTCTTTTGGTATTAATATTGTTTTATTGGTATCTTCAGAGCGAGCATCGGGAGCCTAAAAAGCATTTGGCAAGGGCCGGTTGGCGTAGTTGGTTTCTAAAGAATGAACTGCCTAGGGCGAGACTAGTGAGACCCCTATGTTTGGGCTTGATGAAATCATTTGAGTTTTATTGGTAATGGATGGCTGCTCTGAAGCCATTTGATAGGTCTAGAAATCATAGTTATCTGGTTTATAAAAACCGCTGCTATTATCTCCGCCTAAGGAATTACCCCCGCCTTCGACTTGCTCTGATGATTGCACCATTGAGCCACCTCTCAGATTTCCAGGGAGAACTAATGTTATGCCAGCGTTTAGCCCAAGTTTGATTTTCTGGACCAAACTTGGCGACGACGGATTAACAGTGCCGCTAATTGGAGAATGGATACTAGGGGTCTGATGTGCCTCTGATATTATATCTGAGCGTGTTTCGACATCGATGTTGTCTAAGGCTAGAAGTTGACATTCGAGCTCATCATAGGTGGCATATCCCGCCTCGTTGGATATACTAGGTAGGCGCTGGTCAGGGAAAGTATTAAGTGCTAGGGTAAGTACTAATGACCTAGAAACCGCATCCTTTCATATGCTGAACCAGAATTGAGCCTAATATTAGTGGGAATATAGGGCTAGAACCAAAAGTTTTAGAGATATATTGCTTTTTATCTTAGTATACTAAGAATAGGAGAGAGTATATTCCATTCTGGGAGAGCGACGTCCGTAGTAAGGGACCTCAAAGTTAGGAGTGATAACGATTCGTTAAACAAGTGGCGCACTAAGAGGAGTTAGCTGTTTGCTCTGGAAGATGATTCGAATGTGATGAGAAGAGCAAATTGAAGTTCCCCGACGGAGGGAATACCCGACTCTTAAGTACTTCGCCATGAGGCCCTGTGTCTCGAATGGGGCTTTGTGTCCGACCAGCAGAATGCCCTGGCTTTACCCCTGATTCCTACGCACGTGTTGAATTTCACCCATTATTGGACACACACGATCATGCGTTAGCACTTAAGGGGGGTTGAATAAACTCGCACAGCCCCGGAGCAGCTCATTCATTAGTGATGCCCTCATCGACTCGTGATTAACAATGCCACACTGGCGCCAAGGGAGGGTATCGGACACGTCGGCTAAAATAAAGTTAATCACATGTCAATGAAAAGGGGTTGGGTCGATGAAAGGGGGTTCAGTACCAGACAAACCGCAGCCCACAGAACGATCATCAGTGATACATCCTCCATGAGACATTTCAAAACTTTGTTGGCCACAATGGGGACACATCCGTCACTTCTGGGTGGCTGTGCCCCGGGCGAGGCAGACTTCTCTTTTCGCAGTGACTTGCACATGCTGTCATTAATTCCGTAATCGCTATCTATAGATGTCCTAACGAGAGAATGCCTTGCCGTTACAATTAAGCTCGGTTGGTGTTTGGGGAACCTGGTATCAAACACGCAAGGCCTGACAGTGACAGGAACCGCTTCTATCACAAGAGAGTTGGGAATGTCTTTTCTACGTTGACTGGGACCATTTCTCGAGAATTTGATCAACAGAGAACTCCTCAGAGTCGTGAGAATGACCAAGGAGTCAAGTCGATAGTACCGGAGTATTGTTAAGGGCGACTAAATCGTGAGAACTACTTACTGACTGCAAACTTCTGAGTTGTCCTGAGTGGACCCCAAGACAGGGAAGGCTCGGTGAGGCAGTGTCAGCGGAAACTCAAGGTTCCGAGCATCATACGTCGAAGTGTGCCTGGCTGGTTGTCTGATGTGGGTGAGATTCTCAGTGTATCATGCCATTTTCATGTCTCAATCTCGTCGAGTCCCTCAGATACTGGAGCGTCATTGGATAGACCTCAGTCCTGAGTTCCATCACACGCAGTCAGGGGAGTCTTGCGGTCACAATATCACATTGCATGGCAACGCGAGCTGATGTAACCCAAGCTTGAACAAAGGTTCCATTAAACTATTTCAGATCTGGTTTTCACGCCGAGATTAGAATCCGCTTCCAGGCCAAATGAGGCACATGAAACAAGAATACCACGCAAGGCAGACTTGGAATCCTCGAGTTTGTGGTAGACTACGTACTGGGTTGAACAGAACGCCGGCGATGCACGGCAGCAGAGGTCAAGGCTAAGCCCTGCCCCCTAAAAACTATCAATAACCCTCGGTTGTAGCAGAGATCAGCTAGTCTTTGTCGGTGGCTGTCCGCAGATCTCATACCTTTAGGGGAGTCAGAAGTGACACTCATCGGACTTGGTCGTCAGGAGCGTCTTGTCGAGTCGTGGAACAGTCGGCATGTAGCTCAGGGGTATAGCTCGGAACCTCGTCTATCCGGCAACCCTTCACCATTTAAGTTGTGTGTTTTAATATCGTGGTTATGAGCACTTATGATAGGCCGTGAACTATAAAGCTGATGCTCCCCTCGTTAGTTTTCCTGTCCTTCTTTGGCCCCTAACTCTCGACACTACCATCTCCTCAAAAGAAAGTCTAGAAAACGCGATTCAACTTTTCGGAATCTTTTGTTCTAATGGCCAACAACGCAATGCCATCATCGGAGCATGGACTTATTACATACTCCCACCTTCCTCCTCGAGAAATCGCCTTCTCGCAAGCACAGAAGCTTGATATCACAGAATTTCTTCAGAGATTCAACTCAGAGGCTGGGAGTATGATTCCATTGTGTCCATCTGCTGTACAGTTTGGCGACATGAGATCAGGGCCTGGCTTCTCTCCATGGTGGTTAACTGGCCACCTGAGGTGTGCATTCTCCCCTTTCTTTGACCAGTTATGAAACTTACATTCAACAGTGGCACATTTCCCGATTTATTCAATAACATCACCCTTGATTCAGGATGGGAAATGGTTCAACCTGCAGTCTTCTTTTTCCCGGAGTGTGTGACTGCGCCTTTCTCCCCTTCTCCTGCCTGGCCGGCTGAAGTTTCATTGGCATCTTCAAGCAAACAAGTCTTTTCCACTAAGAACTCCGAGGTACTTCTGGAGAATATGTAAGTCGAATAAATACATGACCCTCTACTTTAACCATTCTGACATTCTACCTGAAGTGATAATCACGGCTTGAGGTGTTGGGAACATGGTTGCAACGGACGTAAATATTCCACTAAGGGTAACCTGTCACGGCACCGTCGTGAGAAGTCCAGGAGGCCTAGGCTACCTTGTCCGGGCTGCTAAACCATTCACGCGTAAGGCGGCAATTAAGGCTCACATACGGAGCGGCAATTGTAAAAATCTCACCAGCAGGATAGAATAGTTAACTAAATTTTACTTTGTATTTAAAGATGAATAGGAAAGACGCAAAAGCGCCATTTTGCCCCCTTCTCTCCCTAGCAGTGAATGTAAGCTAAGAACCTAAAAAGGGTGCAAAGACCCCAACAATCACGACAAGAAAGGAACAGCACAGGCAACCCAGACAAAGCCCGTACGCATTACCCTGCTGCACTTCAATCCAGGATGGCACATGTTCAAGCTTGGACCTCAAAATGTGGAGGATGATAGTCGGGATCATGAAGGGGACAGTGAGTACTAACCCAAAGATAAGACGAACCACGGCGCATTGTATCCCCGGCCCAACGACCCATTTTTTGAAGCAAGGGAGCCAGCTGTAAAGAGAGGCTATAAAGAACAAAACTCCCACAAACATGGAGACCATACCAAGGATCAACATGTCTCGTACATATGGTGCCGTTACCCTAGCAAGGGCTTTATCGAGAGTTCTAACGTTATCAAAGCTTTCACCAAGGTACCTAATAATATCTTGCGGGATAATATCGGTCACTTTAAGTGGCAAGTCACTGCAGGAGATGTTGCTAGAAAGTCCGATACAGAACTTCCCTGTTCCCACAGAGCAGTTCTTTGGAAGCAACTCCTCTATAAGTTCGGGAACATCTTTGATAAGATCTGGAATGTCGTCAACCTGACCAGGAATACCCTTGACAACGTCAGGGGTCGATGTAGCAGCTGTACCAGCCGCGCTTTGGAATCGACTCACGGCTCCCGGAAACTTGTCGATTGCCGTCTGGATGGCGTCTCCAAAGTCAGGGTTTTGAGGGGCGCGCCTTTGGAGGAAATCATCCGTGAGGATTGAGGAAAGCTGGATCTAAGCGCAAGTTAGTGGCTCGCCCCGGGAACCATGAAAATAGGGTACACTCGCTTGTAGGATAGCTATGCCGGACTTGACGTTCTGTTCGTTGGAGAGCGCCTCTATCCCGAGTGCCAATGAGGAGGCAAACGCGAGTGCCAGTAAAACTGACATGCAACGCTTCATCCACTTCTTTTTGTCCATGCTGAGTGCCTGAGGGCCTGATTTGAAGAAAGGTTTGCAAGGAGGGGTTGTACTTATATCCTAAAACTTCATATGTACATTTTGAGCCCTAATTTAGGCCCCGTTACCAAAGTTGGATTGCTTTCTGAAGACTCCCAGAACTGGTACCGTCTTTGATGGAAGATCTCAAACGAATACAGAGCATGATGAACCGATAGATGAGTCCCTCAAGGTAGCGTTTAGATGATAATTCCTCTATCACGCTAGCTAGATGGAGATTATGCGGCAAGATTCAAGAAGAATCATCAGCACCTAAAACTTAGGGCCCAACACTGCAGCGGGAAGCGGTATCGGTGTCCTGAACCACCAACCTGCAGAAGTCTGACCTACCCTAGATACATAAAATTGATAGCCTGATTAACTAAATGCCTGTTCTACATACATACCTTTATTCATTGTTGTTCATTGCTGCTTCATGAAGGCGAATCATCTTATTCAACCGCCAGTTATAAAAAATGCACAGACATAACATGCTTCCGCATAGCCCTGAAATAATGCTTATAGTAATCTTGGCAGTTACAGAAACATGCCCCTCTTGCGTGGTGAGGATGTTCACGAGAGTAGACAGTAGTCCAATAAGGGAGTGTCCAACTCCCGGCCTACCATATTCTGTAAGCTCACGATTGAGGCCAAGGGCGACACACTTGCAGGAACAAATTACTGGTCAGCCAGATATAGTTCATTTGAAACTTTACCCATAGAAAGCAGGTGCCTGATAGTCCAACAAAACAGAAACCGCTAGCCAGCGGTAGCAGTTGAATATTGCTAAAAGTAGTCTGGACAACTCTCCCACCTGCTTTCTCAGGAAGAAAGCTGGAGGCCCGAAGGGAAGTGAAGGTATTGGGCAAGGTAACAAAACCAGCGAGCGTTAACCATGCAAATACGGCGGCTGCGATATTGTATCTCGTTTTGATTTGATTTGCATCAACACACATTGCTGCATAACCTGTTTTTGGTGAAGCGTGGGGAGCTTGCTGCAAGTCTGACATGTCGTGGGTGATATGATCCTGAAGGTTCGACATCGTGACACAAGTTAGGACTACGCTGAGGAAGGTGCGTTTGGAGCGAGCATTCATGAGAAGACAGGGAAACAGCAGGTACCAATATATCAGCGGTTGGACAAGCTCAATTTAAAAAGATTAAAAAAAAAATAGGAATAAAAAGTTGGGGTGGCCCAAATTCTGGACCCTCAACTGTGCTCTGGTCCCAGATTCGAAACCAATGTAGTGGGCTCTAAGTTCTGAAGTTATTTCGTCGGTCACAAACTATATATGCGCAATTGAGGGTTATTTTAATCCTGAAGTTGTTGAAATGCCAACAGACAATGTGCAAAGCGGAAACTCAAATCGTTAGCAGGGTTTGTGAGTATAGACTTAATTCAACGCTGGAAATGGGCACGAGACAGCAGGATCATTGGCATAAGGCGTAATTCTATGTAATGAGATACTATCCCAATATCTAGGCTATGATATTATATCCTGGGATGTAGAATGTACTGGGATATTGTATGTGCCAGGATGTGGAATGTACTGGGATAAAGAATGTACTGGGACGCTGCGTACTATCCTAGAATTTACACTAGGATACTATATGCTATCCCAAAATCTGGCCTGTGATACCACGTCCTATGTCAAAAATTGAGCTAGGATCCAAGATACCATCTTAAAGCATGCACTGGTATATTTCTAAGACCCAAAACTTGGCCCGTTGGCGCTCAAGGGGTCGGTATAGTCACTACCCACCGGCGTCCGGTTCTCGATGGTTTCAGATAGTATCATATGGGGAAGCTGCATGTCAGAGAAATAGCAATCTATAAGCTAAACAAACCGGGTATGTCCTCGATCAGGTTTGTGTTGGCCTACATTTGCTAACCTAACATCTCTCAATTGCATTACTCAGATCGGTTTCTATTAGTTCATTGCCCATGCTTGTATCGCTTGTGATTCTGTCTTCTCTCGCCCACTTGCCCATAGATAGCTTCCTGTTGGGAATTAAGTACAGAGATATCAAAAATGAGTCCGTCTGTCTTCTCCGGAAGCTGGTGGATGGTTTCTACTTCCCAGTTGGGGAGTAGATAGACAGTATAAGTTCCATCCGAAGTTACCCTCTCCAAACAGTTTCGGGGCGTCAATACACGAAGCTGATGATCAAAGATACCCACCCCCTTCCTCAAATACTTCTGAGCCACTCGCTGAAACTCCGACGGCTCCGAGGGGTCGACCAAGAGCTCATGTGCAGACATCCATCCCCGGCGTTTGAACTTGATGCGTACCTTCTCTGGGCTGAAAGGAGTACTACCAGACTGCTCCGTAGTCTTGATACGCATTAGACAGGTTATTCTCGGAGTTATGGAAAAAGAAAAACATACCTCTTGATCTGTGTGTTCCAGCGGTGCCACTTGGAGGAGTTTTTCCAGTTGCTGCTGATCATCTATTCTCTTCTTCTGTTGCCTCTCCTTTTCAGTTAACTTACTGATGGATGACTGGAGTTGTTTTCTTGCCGCAGTCAAACTTTCATTCTTTGACTGGAGGCCTTTTTCATCTGTCGTAAGCTGGTCTACCTTTGCCTTCATTTCATTCAGCAAGTCGGTTTGCCTTTTCTTCTCTGCATCTAGCCATTCTAAGGATGTCTTCTTCTCGCGTTCGCTTGATTCCAACTCTTGGAGCTTTTCCTGCTGGCTCTTCTCTATTTCTCCCAGCTGTGCCAGCTTAGCTTGCCATTCTTGCTCCGCTCTGGAGAATTCGTCATGTTTCCCTACAGCAAGCCGATTGATTCTTATTTTCTCTTCCAGAATACCCTGTAGTTCCTCAAGCTGTCTGATTTTGCGTTGGTGGCCTGCCTCCTGTATCTTGAGCTCTTCTACTCTCGTTTTATACTTGGCCTCCTCGTCCTGAAGTTGTTGAACACGTTGTTCTCCATTGCGTGCTTTGTTTTCCATGAAATAAAGATGTTCTTCTTTCTCAGGTAATTTGTTTTCAAGATGTTCCAAAGTCTTCCGCTGCTCTCGTTCCTCGGCTATGAGCGACTGCAGTGTTGCCTCAATTTTTTGCATCTCTCGTCTCGCAATCTCCAATCTCGCGTGATATTCCCTCTCCTGAGATTCCAGCTCCGAAATCTTCATTTGCTGCTGCTGGTGCTCATGGAGTAGATTAGTCCCAAGGGTACTCGCAGGCCGCTCTAGATCTCGTTGCGTCTGAGCCCAGTGGACAGGATGAAATTCGTTCTCTTCATGCAAGTCTTCCAGATTGTCAAGGTCCACACCAATCTCTTCTCCAAAGAGATAAAAGTAGCAAGATCGCTGAACGAAGAACGATGTTAGATACATATCTTGCCGTTCGATAGACCCGTGTAGTCTATTCAAGAACATCGATGACTTGTCTCGGAGCTGATCATTGTCGTTAGGCATGCCACATCGTTTTGGGAGTTTCTCATGCTCATCCACCTCGAGATCCATTATGTCATCATTTTCTTGCAACGGCTGTGCCCCATGTATCACGCCAACCACTTGCGTAATAGAACCGTCGAGGTTTTCATATCTGTACTGGTCCGGCTTCCTTACTGTCGTAAGAAAGCGACATATCATGTCCCTATCAGGATCTCTTTGCACGATATTCCGAATCTCCTCTGTTTGAAACCCAAACTTGCCTGCTAATGACGCGAACTCGAATAACACAGCCTCGTCTGCTGTACCTGCTCTAGGCCCTGCCAGCTTTCTCTTGCTTTCGTTTGGCATGTCTCGATATTCACGGAAGGCCATGAGCCATAATTGCCTATAGAGTAAATCAAGTCGATCTGCAGCATTGACACGAGCAAATCGAAAGGTTCTTCGTGATACTTGGACCGGGCATCTTCCAGCTGGCAATGTCGAATCCAGGAACGCTCGCTCTAGTGCAGAGAAGATCGTTTCCCCGCGTTTCGGACAGACCAGTCTTTTCATACAGTCCGCGGGGCCTTTTAGATATTTCAGGTTTTCGAAAAACGAAAAGAGAGAGGGCACCAAACGATCCGTTGTTGCTGAGCAGATTTTCGCCCAGATTGCATCCCGCTCGTGGTCATTGAAGGCTTCAAGTACCTCACCCGCTTTGATACGGCCTTGAAGGGCTTGCGCGTCTGCCTGACACGCTCCAGGGGCAGTCAGATGCAGTGCCTCCACGTCGGCTCTCGTTAGTCTTTTCATTGCCTCTTCATTGTTGCCAAACACGAAATAATAGAATTTTTTTATTTCACCAAGGTAAAAGAGAAGTAACTAGGCCATTAGCGCACCGTCATTAGTCCTGAGGGATAGAGTGGCTTACATCATGGCACTTCATACAAATCATCTTATTTATTACACTGAGCCTCAAACCGCCGTACAGAGCCGGAATGTGGCGGAATGCGTCGAAGGCTGGTGCAAATTGTGCATGATTGAGTAACTGTTCGAGCCGTTCCTTCCTGTTAGTTGACTCTGACATGGCAGCTAGCCTTGCCCACCATCGTGCCTCAAAGTAGGAGTTTTTTAAGCCAAAAACGCCCTGAAATTCTCGTATCCTATAGTAAAACTCTCCGTCGTCGACTTTCCTTTCGTTCGTGTATTCGTCGATCAAAGTACACTTCAGCTCTTTGCTGATGCCTTAACAGAGCATGGTAAGCAAAGGTCTGTAAAAGTTTCCATGCTTTATATACCTATTGGGTACAAGTCGACAATCCATCTTTTGTCCGTATGTGGGAGGACTTGGCGGGCCGCCTCCACTCTGTGTCGTCCTCGGAGGCACTCCAGACGAAATGCAGGAGGAAATTCCAGTTTAGCATGATCCCCTACTGAATCAGACTGGAGGCGTGCCGTCGATATTCCAGATGCATTCAAGCATTGGTGGAGCTCCTGTTCATCAATGACGGCAGGTATCCGGTTTGGAAGCTCATCAGGTCTGCAGCTCCGTTCGGTGCGAAATAACCTTTTGAGACGTTCAACGTTTTCCTGGTTTAATCCCTTAGAATGTGGAAATGATAGCACATGTATATTGATGCTAGCCGTCCCTATACGCTTGACAGCCTTTTCTTCTTCGATACGCTGAGACACAAATTTGAATCCTATGCGGGACATGGCTTCGCGTCAAGGTGCTGCGGTTTTTCTACTGAGATAGCGAGAGTAGCCGCTGATCAAGGCGGGTTCCTATATTTTATCACAATGCTCCGTTGTTCAATTACCGTTATTTTTGGATCCATTTGAGGGACTAGAACTAACTATGCCAGATACACAGTCATTACTTCTTGCGGTGTGCGGAGTCCAGTTTTTGGGACCCCCAGGGACCGGGCCCACAATTGGGTCACCATACTATCTTTGCTATTCTAACGTTGGTATATAATAGCCTTATAGCTCAATGAAGGATCTGTTGATGTAGGTCACTGGCAACGAGTGTATTTAAGCCACACACAATTTGCAAAGATCCCAATTGTCTCTAACACGTCTACCATCACCCACAACAAATCATCAGCGGAAAATAATATAGAATATTCCTCATGGCGTCGGAAACGCATAAGCGCAACACCATATTCCCAGGAAGTCGAGGATGGTCAGATCACTTTGACAACCTCACGTCATCCTCACCCCGGAGCCAGGGAAAACTGCCAAGCGGTCAGACATTGCTCAAATTGCGTGATTCCAAAAAGAATCGGTCTAGCAACAGACATGAAGAAGACTACCAACCAGAGGAATCCAGCGCGGTTCGACGGGACGATAGAGCATCCACTCCAGGCTCAAGGGTGCCGGCTATTAACGTTACAAAGGCACGTAAAACCCCGATTACTAAGGCAGAAGAATTAGGAGCAGTAGTACCAGAGCCACCGGAGAAGAAATATCGCAAGCTTTATAAGGTCCAGTTCGGTGACAGCACTTATTTTTTAGTGGCCCAGGACGCAGGCTCTTCCCAACATGGACAGCTTGTTATTATCCAGAAACTGTTCGGCGGCGACGTTGAAAATCAGGTGCGGTCCATTCAGCAAGTCAGGCATCCTCGTTTTCTTGTCTGCCGTGAGGTGTTCTCCTTCGAGGGCTCTTCCGCTGTTGCATTTGAGTTCATATCATTATCTCTCGCGGAGCTTGCAGGGAACCCTCTCCTAGACGAGTTAATGCTGGCTTCAATATTGGGACAAGTAGGTCACCATTCCATACTAAATGTTGCCCTAGCTTGACCTTTGCGCAGGTTCTTGACGGCCTCTCTTATTTAGAGAGGAATGGGCTCGAGCACGGTCGACTAACTTGTTCTAATATCCTCCTTGACCTATCCGGAAATGTGAAAATTTGTAGGTTATCGACTTCATCACAATGAGGTAATATCTGACCTGGAATTATAGGGGGCTATGAGCGGTCTCAACCTAGTTCTAGGCATGGTCGGGATATTAAGTCTCTTGGTTCTATCTTGATGGAGTTAATGCAAGGCTATACAAAAGAAGACGGTGCAGTCGGGATAGATGACTTGAGTCGCTGGCCGTCTGACTCTCGTGCTATCGATTTCCTCTCCATGACGACATCTGCAACCGAGATAAGTCAACTATTTGATGTAAGAAGTTTATGCTGCTTCTGATGAGTCATATACTTACCTCTAAATAGCATCCTTTATTGCAGCTTTCCTGGCACCCAAGTCTGCTTGAAGGTGTTGCATCTCTGGCTAATATCTGGGCAAGTCGGGGTTATAAGTACCCGGCATAGCTACCTTCAAATTCTTTGTCTCTCTCGGGTGAGATAAGCGAGCTAGCTTGCTGTACACAGATATGTTTCAGATCTCTGGTATTAGAAGGTAATCAGAGAATGATAGATTCAACATAAGCCTAGCTACTAAGTTTTAAGTTGTCTCCCCATTTGTAGAGAGATATGAGTGACTATGAGTTGTCAGGACTGTTAGGGGCGGAATATATCAAAGAAGGTGAGACATTCAAAGTCACTTTCCCTTGATTATTGAATACAGGCTCTAGGCTAGCGGACGCTCTAGAAATAAAGTTCCCATAATGATACGATGCGGCGAGGTAGAGGCTTGCACCTCGTATCTATGGATGCAATTGCCGTCTCGCAAAAAAAGACCTGCGGGTAATCTCAATTTCCAATACGAGGTGAGTACCTTACGCCCCTTATAACGAGCTGTTGCGTACAAACATGCCTCATCTATGGGGTGCTTGAAGGGGCTTGAAGTGTGTGGAAGAGGGATAAGGCTGTATTCGTGGTTGGCAGGCTCGCGGGCCTAAAGTCCGCAGGGTCAAGTGATACTTCTCTGAGAGGCTCTTTCAAGCATCGCCTCTGCTGCCGCAGAGTGTTCGGATTTACAGGAGGTCATACTGGTTCGCTTCCCACTCCAGCCAAATCATCCTATTATCTTTACTATAAATACTGTTCAAACTATGCAAGCATCGTCTTGAATGTCGGCCCTTCTATCATAGCATGGCGTTTAAACCCCTCTCCATGCCTAGATTATCTCAAGTTCTGAACGGTGGAGAAAACACTTATTAGCGAGGGGAAATGGTATGTATACCGGACATAACTAAGGAAGAGAAGTGAGTTTTGAAAGGCGGATTATGAATCGGAATAGCTGCACGCTCCTGGTGCTTAGGTTTAAGCTAGCTAAGCTGGAGAATTTGATTGAATTGTCTCTTTTCAAACTTCAAAAACAGGACACATCCCCACTAACAAAATCCGCATCCAAGGCCTTGAAAGTCTGCGGCTGAAAAGGGCCTCTGGGCGGCAGCTCACGTAGTTGGAGCTTCCCTTTGGGTCTCGAGCAATAGAGGGCCTAGAATCTGGGGCCTGTTTCTGTTTGAGGGACTTCTAATACATCTTACTAGGGAGGTCTCGCGTCAACACCCAACCCCTCTTGTGGAAGACAAGAATTGGGATCAGTGCGCAGGGTTTGTGTGCACATGGCAGAAAAAGGGCAAATCCAAGACCCCACGATCATATAGGTCACATGGTTCAAGATGCAATCGTGAGGGGAATGCAGTAGAGCCCAGAACACGCCAAGTCGTGTGGCTAAAAAAGGGACTCAAGTCACGAGCACCCTCTAGACTCAGCGCTTATATAGATTGAAGCGTTGCTCCAGAATCCCAACGATTCGAATATATAGCTAGTATCCACTACAGATACTAGTTCTCCTAGAGATGGTGTTTCAATCACCTATGGCACAACCAAATAATCCACCCGTGATCGGCAACGTATCCCAGGTTTATTCTGGCGTCGCACAAGGCAATCTCAATGAAACTGTCGATTTTTCAAGCGCCCAGAAGAGGCTCTACGATGCGTTAAATTTATTGCAGAGTGCTCGAGACATATTCGATAGGCATCAATGCAATTCGAGAAGCTTCGAGATAGCGCTGTGGCAAGAAAATAATAAACTGAACCAGGTGTTACAGGTTAATAGAGCCTTGGTTCAACAAGTACAAGAGCTCCGCTATCAAAGAAACCATAAGGGATGGCATGAGGACACACTGGAGTCAAAGCCCGAGGTATTTGAGGAGAAAGATGGTTGCCTAATGCAAGGCGATGAATCTTCCAGCGTCGGTCTTAATTTTGACGCCGGGGATGTGGAGGAGCCCCTCATACTAGAGTTACAGGAGACCGGACATAGAAACGTCCAGAAGGAACGACAGCAGCGCAACAAGAACAAGTTAAAGAGACTTGCAGGAGCCTTGCTATTTGGCTCCAAATAAATCTTAGAAGCTGAGTTTAATACAACACAATACAATTCATTACGCTCGGCGACTTATTTTGGCCGAAAGGCCACCCATCACCAATGCCCACCTACATCCCCTACTTTTCATCCTTGTCTCCCGCAGCCCATGCTGCGCCATCCACTGCCTAAGTTATGTCCGGATGTACTCAAGCCCATACTGTGCCTTGTATTTTATTGCCCGAATTGTAACCTATCTCCTGAAGCCCATACTACATCTATTCCAATTTACTGCCACCTCAGGAGCCTTGGACTCAATCGGGGACCTCACGAACCATGCTGTCTATTGAAAGGTGAAACAATGGTCTTCTTCTTTGTGGGTAACCTTATCGTCGCTTACGAGAGTGCGAGTCAAAAGATGGTTGGCTGGACAATAGGCAAGCTTCGAGAGAAGTATCAACTCTCGGGGGTAAGCCGCTACAGTGGTTTCTCAGGGCAGAAGCGATCCGTGACTGAGGCCACCACTCAATCTAGCTCTCGCAGTCGTCCTTCATTGATACGATCATCAACCATTTCCGAGTTCGAGGAGTTGCCGGTCTAAGCTCAGCTAAGCTTGGCTTGAGGTTCCCGAACAGGCCCACTTTTGGGATCGCGTACCTTGAAGGGCCATCCCCTACGTGGGCTAGATCTGGGACCACGCCCTTATATTGGATCCCTATTGAGGTTTTCCTGCATTAAGTAGTTTGACGATTTCGTCGTACCCTCTCTCCGAGGCTAGTGATAATGCTGTCCTTCCTGGGTCCCCTTAGGATTTCGATGCACCCTTCTTTGGGTCCCAATTTCTGTCGAGACTATAACTATTGAAGAGCCGTGTTGAGTCAGGACTTCAAGGTCGGCCCCAACCTCTATCAGCTTTCGAATTGTGTCGATTTGACCATATAGCGTAGCCCAGAGCAAAGCAGAGCTCCGAGAGCGCCGTATATTTCGCTGATAGAGCCCTTTATTTAGACTCCGATAGAGGCCGCGACATATATAGACGAGTATAGGCAGGTCGCTCTCTAATATATGGGATCCTATTATTTAGAGCAGTTCATTTGCAAGTTCGACAAGAGGCATTTTCAAATATTGCAAGGAATAATGAACCCGATGAATCGAGGCTACTCTGATACCAATGAAAGAAATGTGTTGCTCTGAGCGTGCTAGAAGGATCAAAGGCCAAATGAGCAGCAGCAATGTATTGATTGTTGTTGTCTAATGGCCAGCGCCCGCTCGGAAATTTGTTAGCCCGAATCATAGCCCGGCCAATCAGAAAGTCTTAGCCATTGTCCCGCCAATTGTGTAAAGCACGTGACCTGCTGTTTCTGCTGTGGCATGTGAATCGGGCTTCCAGGGCTTGAGTCTGCGGGGTCTTGGTAATGAGTCGGGCTGCTCCTAAGCAGATAATATTTCTTCTTCAGGGCAGAGCGAAGGCCGTATAGCATAAAGGGAAGAGGTTGATATTATGATATTTATAAAACACAGAGAGAGCTCGTCGGAATCCTTGGCAGCCAACTCTGGCTTGAATGCCTGAGGCCCACATTTAGATCCCTGCAGCTAAACAATGTCATGTGACTAGCTGTTGCGAGAACCAACAGGCTGGTGTGGAAAGGGGGTTTGATTGTTTTTCGCGCCACTGTGCTTCGCTTCTGCTGCTTCCTGATTCTTCATTGTTGTGCACTACACCATCGCCAGCCAGCGCGCCACCCAGATTGGACCAAGTATAAAGCAGCGTCGCGTTCGCCACGTACTAAGATAGTCCCCTGCAACTTCAACGATCGTCCCACTCAAAGACGTGTTCGCTTCACCCCGCTCCTGCCGCTTAAGCGCCTCCCCGCCTCCGCAATGCCTGAGCCAGAGGTCAAAGTCACATTCCAGGCACTCTCGGACATTGTCGCGCACTACGATTCGGAGTTTGATAGGATCCTATCCCCCTACGAAGTATACGAGGACAAGGAAGCGACAATTCGTGGTCGCATCGATCAGGTTCAGCTAGAACTAGATTCAGTCCCAGCACCAGGGAAATGGCAGCTCCTAGAAGAAGCCGTCGAATTGGGCAAGCAGCTAAAAGAGTTGGAGATAAACCACGATGTGAATGTTCAGAAAGACGACAAGACCTACCACGACGCGCTGCAAGCATCCATGGACAGCCTCTGTCTGGACTTGGTCCGTATTCTTGGGACTGCACGAATACAGGCGGCACTACACGCCCTCACATGCCACGAACGCTTACGGAATCCTGACGCCACTTTGGAGTCGCTGGCCTCGGTACCCCGAGAGAGTGCTGCAGCGGAACGTACTTGCCCTGTACAGTTGCATGGATTGGATTCGGGGAGGGACAATGTCGTAAATGTCTCAACGGTCAATCTCCCCTCTGCCTATACAAAGCAAACACTCACATTATTGAGCGGTGTAGGGCAAACGAAAGAGTGACCTGCCAGGTCCTTCAACTCTTCACAAGCGTCGCAGGATCCAGGAGACGATTCCTGAGGACGGCGTAGCGGAGACAACAGTTCGTGAATTAGAGCAGTGAGAAACCCAGATACAGCTTACAAGAACCAAGGTTTCACGTTCCATCGCAAGAAATCCCCGCAAACGTCGCTGTCGTCCACAAACTCGACAACGACACCACCGACTCGGCGAATCAACCCGCCACGAAGACTTTGAGGGCATCGTCGACCCGGACGCGGGAGAGGTGTACCTTGCGTTCTGGAAAAAGTCCAAAGAATGGCTGGCAGTGCTTGTCCTCCCGCTACATAATCTCCAAGACGCTGGTATCTCAGGCTCGATCGAAAGTCTTGGCCTGACGGAGGTTGTACCAGCGTGCTACGACTATGATAACAGCACGGGGAGTTTTTCTTGGAAAAAGGGGTATGGCGATGGGGAGGAGCTGGTTACCGGACGTGAGTTTCCCGTCATGTACTTTGACGGGCAGGATTTCCCGGCCAAGAGTGCCGTGGGCTGGGTAACCGCCAAAGACTTGCGTCCATTTGATGCCAAGCAGCGAAACTCGCTTATTCCGGACATCCGATCGGTCCGAAAGTTCCTGAGTGTTCGTGCTGCGAAGATGATGGAGGAGGAAGGAACAAATGAGCCCGGAGACGCCGTAGGTGGCTTGCCGAATGGTACGTCCCCGATGAGGTTGGGAACAGCACATTGCTAACAAAGCAACTTCCCAGTTGAAGCCCAGTCCTGCAGACCATATTCATCGGCTCCAGATCAAGCTCGGGAGTCAACTGAATGCCTGACAGCAATGCAGATACCCGAACACCCTTGGCATCATAATCTTCGTTCAGATCCCGACCCTAATTTCCCCCCAAATCCTCGGCCTGACTCTTTTCCTCAATCTCCATCTTATTCTCCGTCTGGTCCTCAGCACCACCTTGATACTATTTCTCACGCCAACCCTCCAGCTAGTCACCACTCTAATTCTCATCTTGAGCCCCAGGCTGGTCCTCAATCTGGGCTCCAACCTGGACCCCAGTCTCAACATGAGACCAGGCCCAAGCTCGATACACGACCAAGCATCTCATCACAATCAACATCTTTGCCAAAGGTTACAATCCAAGCCGCTTCCATTTCATCTAAAGCGTCAAGTATTGCGCAAGCTAGACTTAACGCTCTGTGCTCCACAGCGGCAATACAGCAAGAGGAATCGTTCGCAGCAGGTTACGAGAACCATGCGCTTCCAGATTCAGCACAACGTCAAAACGGAGCGATGGTACCGTCTGCGTCCTCTGACACAAACGCCGCACAACCTGTGAGCGCGAGGCATATCCCGGTGGTAGCTCTTCAGGCCCTAAGCGCCGAGGTGTTGACTCCTGTCAGAGTGCAAGATCCATACTGGAGCAATACCTTCCTGTCTGCAAGAGCAGAAGTACGGCCGGGCGCATGCTCAAGTGTTGGTTTCAACTCATCGCAAGACAACCAAACGTCACCAGAATTGCACACCAGCTTACCGACGTTTCGTCTTCCGTCCTTGAGTTTACCGAGAACCCCGACGACTCCAACAGCCACGCTTACTTTGCCGACGATTGCCTCCGTAATAGGCCCAGCTTCTACATCGCACGCACCGCCAAGTCGTCAACCCCCAAACGGAACAGGCATCCCAAGAGCCTTGGCATTTCCAAGCCCTAACCTAATCTCGCTCCCTAACCCTGCTCCCAGAGCACCTGTGACGCAACAGCCTCCGAATTTACAGCCACCTTTCTCCGACTCCCCCAATATATTTCACTGGCCTTACCAGCTTCCTGACGATCTCATCAAACATTTAGAATTTTTTTTATCGAGCAAAGGTCGTCCCCCTAGGCTAGCCGGACTAAAAAATTCTTCTTGTCTATACAGTTGTCCTTTTTGTGACAAGGGGCAGAGGAAACGCTACAAGAGGCCGGGTTTATTCGCCGATCATTTAAGAGAGCACTGGTCTAAGTTGAAGAAGCATGAGGTACAGGAGGAAGGGTCTGCTAGAGAAGTCTGAGGGAGGGATCTTCATCAAGCCCGGAGAGGTTTTCCATAGCCACCGCAGATACTTTTGATTCTCTGCTGCAACGAAGAGGATAACGAGAAGTCGTGATAGGACCAACGGATGTTAAAGATGGTGGAAGATGGAGTGAGCTAGTCCGAGCCTCCCCTTTCCCGTTTTGTCGATCTCTCCTAAATTGTAAACGTGGGGTGCTCGTTCTCCTGAGCAGACTCAACATCTTGTTGGTCAGTGTCAATCGTGATATCTGTACTGTGTTCCACAATTGGTCCGTGCGTTTAAGCCAAGAGGAGAAAGTAGAATAAGAGCTTCGGAGAGGAAGAATACCTCTTGTCAGGCGCAGACCGATATTGATGGTGCACCCAAGCTAGCGCCGGGCTTAACTCACCCTGGCCCTACTGGAGAAACACTCTAGCAGAGTCAGGTTCCCGCAAAATGAGAGTATTTTCCAAGTCAACGATCCTTTTACTATCCAACGTGACCCTGATCAGAAGGAAAAACTAACAGGGAATATCCAATTTGAAGGCCCACCCAGTAGTCCTTGATCCACGCACGTCACATTTCCCACGACCCCTAATGCTACCTACGTACACGACTAGGCAATAAATAGGGTATCCTCGTTTGGTCCGGTTATAGCGCCCTGTTTTAGGCTACAATGCCAACTTGTGGGACACCGGCGTTTCAGGGAAGGGAAAGTTGCCATAAGACCGAAACTAGGCCCAAGTGATTGCAATGTAGACTTTTATAACTAGCCCCTCTCAGTGTTTCACCTATGCTTAAATCAGCCGCTGTTAAGCACCGATAACACTGAATCATGAACCTTTTCGCATACTGCTGTCCTGTAGCACCATTTAGGGCTCGTTCCCGAAGGCAAGAACGTAAGAAAGATGGCCCGGCACCACGCGTCATCGAGTCAATAGAGTCCTTCCCCCAACTTCGCACGGCAACATATGGCCGCATTTTCAGGCCCAAACAGGTTCAAATACGAAGATCCAGAGCACCGTCCCCTGACCAGCTAAGCAAACGAGGTTCAGGGGCGCCAAGTCAGGTGTGATCCTAAATTTACTGGGTTGCGTCTGTAGATGATGACTTCTATGGCTCAACGAGATCAGCCTCAGGAAACAATCCGCTAAGCTTTATGGTAGGGCAATAATAATAGTAAAAGAAGTAAAAGAGAGTCGTTTAATAGTTAAATAAATGGTATGCACACGTAAGGGAAATACTAATTATATTTATATAACTATCTACCAATCACTTCGCAGTGGTCGCAGTTGAAATATCTATAATAGTGATTTTTCTCACAAATTCGAAAAAGGGAGCTATAGAGGAGTAGATCGATGTAGGAAATCCCGAGCCCGAAACTGCTGAATAGCAACGCGTATAGGAGCTAGGAAAGGCTCAGATACCGTGTATAGGTCTTCTGGTGTGATACCCAATTCCCAACCCAGAAGATCAAGCAACTGAATCTCCATCAGGTTTATCTCTCTGAGGCTGAAGCTGATCTCTTGCCCCTTCGCCCCGCTAGAACTAATATGGGACCAATGCCTATTCGTAAGCGCATTATCCTCAAGATACTTGGATGCTATGATAAGAGACGCTAGAAAAATGCGATAGTTTGTAGTATGGTGGCCTTTAACTTCGGGTTGCAGTTTAGATTTGAGTCTGACCAAATACACAAGTGCTCCCATTAATGTCGTGACCTGTGTCCCGGACGCCCGTAAGAGAATAACGATGAAGTCCTCCAAGGACATCAAAGAGGCATTTCCATCTGAAGGACCGCACTGGGTAACCATGGCTGCAAAACTGGAGACATACGCGATCATGTCTTGGTTGATAGGTTGGCGGGCAAGCTTGCGAAGAGCTAATATGTTAAGCTTATCCCTTCTGGCTGCTAGATAATTCATCATGAGCACCCCGGGTAGTGGTAAGCCCTTCTGGAAAGGGGGAAGATCAAGGCATTTCAACGTGGATAAATCACCATAAAAATAACGTTGTATCTAACACAAATTCTGCGGGGCCATGATGCATGGGCACGTTCTCGCCCTTTAACCTCTCCACCATTGTCCTTTCCTCTGCAGGTTGCGTGCCAAAAGTTGGTCGCCGCTTTAACTTAACCTATAGAGACTTTAAAGTTAATAAGTAGTCCAGAAATGGGCAGGACCTATGTGCCTGTAAGACGGAAAATATACAACAACAGTAGTCCAGAAATGGGACATAATGGGCTAGGGGAATTGCAGGTTACTACCAGTAGCCAAATTTTGGGCTCTTTGACCGGCCTCCGTGGCCGCATTTTATAACCCTTTGGTGGTATAAAACAGTAGCGTTCCAAATCGCAAAGCACATCATAGAATTAGGAACTCATAGATCAAACACAAACCAGTGTTTCTCCAATCTTGCAACTCCATTTGATTGCTTCCAAAATGGCACCTGCTACCAAACCCATTCCTTCGGGGAAGATACGCCGGGCAAGGATGCAGAAAACACTGCAGACGCTACAGCAGAAGGAAAACGAGGAGAATAAGGATTTAATCATCCAGTTGCAAGAAGCCCTCAAAAAAAAAGATGAGGAGTTGGCATCCCTTACCGCTGAGCAAATGGAGACCTTGGATGTTGAGATGGAAGATGATGATTCGGGCGAACCTGAAAGTCCATCGGCTGGTGGTGAAGACACAGGAGAGAACAAGAAAGAGAAGAAAAAGGCGGCAAAGGACGGAAACAAAAAGAACAAGAAGAGTTCAAAGAAGGTCATCCTTCCTTCCATCGAATCGCAGGACGCGAGTGAAGATGACGAAGATGGGATATTCGTGGAGGAGCCAGCGTCCGAGACCGACTCCGGCTCCGACTACGGATCCGACGCCGACTCTGGCGTCTTTGTTGATTCAGATCATGGCGAGGCCTTGTATACGCCCCTAGGAACAATGCCTGGTAAAGACGTCAAATCTGTTGGGTGGTCTAGTGGCAGATCCAGGAGATATATCAACATGTATAGGAAGAAGAATAATGCGAGATATCGCCTAGAAGGCTTGGCGTTTCTAGTAGAATACGAGGATGATTATCCTAAGAATAAATAAGTCTCGAACCCAATGAATAGACGCGGAGACGAATTATCGAGGAGCGGTAAGCCCAAGTATACTAGGCGTTATATTCGAGGGATCTTTAGAGTTGCGTGGAAAGCTGCGGGGCCACGCGTCTCCTGGCACGACCTAGAATGCATTAATCCCAAATATGTGGAAAACTGGAGAGATGTTCCGACTTATATCTTGATTGCTTAGGATATTAATGGGGAGATTTAGAAGACCTGGGAAACGCGAGCCTATCTATGAAAGAGGTGGGGGAAAAAGGATGCCGATATCGCAATTTATGAAGCTGCGGTAGAAGCCGAAGATAGATACGTGCAAGCCAAGACAGGCAGACGCCTAGCTAAGAGTAGGTCACCCTCCGTTGGTCTCGCTCAAGGCCACGTCAGCAAACATCGCGAGAAATCGCTAGGCATGGATAGATCGGCACCACCTTAATCTATGCGCATGACAAGAGCATCCAAATCGCCGCAGCGAGGAAAGGAAACTTTAGAAGAACTGAGGCAGAAGTTCATGAGCAACTACCTATACCTTTACGGAGTTAGTAACTTTAGAGATCTGGATCCAACTGAGCAGGGACATTGTGTAATGGCGTGGGAAGAAGCGCAGGAGTGCTATTTATTTGCATAGAAGAGCAGGCATATCAACTCTCGATTTGACTGGGTGTCACTCACATTTCAACGGCCTCGTTATATGGCTATAGATTGAGTCTGTTTACTTTGTTTTAGTAGGCCTTGGGGGCTGGACCCTCCTAGATTAGAAATACTAGTCACTTGCTGTAAGTGCGATTGGCTTATCTTGCTAACCATGTGATATTGAATTTGTGATGGCACTGCTCAGTAACTATCAGACTGACTCCTGCAACCGATCTAGCGATGCTGTAGATCACTGGGTAATTTAGGACTGCCGGCGGAGAAAAGCAGAACTCTGGGCTTCCTCGCATCCGCAACTAAACTTGATGAATCGAAAGACTCCCCGTCGCCCCGGCTCAAAGACCGCAATTTACCGTGGCAATACTAATGTGAAACTCAACAGAAACCCCCTAGTCCCTCCGATAACCTCTGTAAGCGCTTTTTGTTCTGCTCTTCCAGGACACTGAGCGCCTCTTCATACATCTCCAGTGCAGCTTTACAATTCTTGACGTCTCTCTTCGGAATCAACGCCAATTCCAAACCACGTACAGTTGCGTGAAAGGACCAGCATGGGGAATAGCTCCTGGCTGTTTCGTCCTGCAGCTTCGGCCGACCCTGCTTGACTATGATCTGTGTAGGCGTCGTGACATTTATATCAACCCGGATGAGCTCTTGATATTCGGACTTCTCGCTTTCCGTCGTTGGGCAGTCCTTCTCTTGCATTGGACTGCGACAGCATAATTCAGCAGCGTGGTCGAGGGATTGGGTGGGGAGGCTACAGTTGATGTTGGCGATCTTGTCTGGATCCAGTATCTCAATAAAAACTGTATCTCTGAGAAATAGAGCGAGAGATCCGGAGATGTTGATGGAACAATGCGTATGCTGTGGACTATTAGCGAGCATTTAAACAAAGTGTAAGCTTCTTACCTCACACAATTCCCACTCACGCTTGTTTCTTTCGTGTTCCATTGAGAAGTCGAGCTCTAGGCATTTCATGACTCCTTTGGGGGCGAGAATTTAGGTCGTCAGTGAAAGATGGTGGATGAAGGAGAGGTTGAAAAGAACAGAAGAAAGAAGGGGTCCTACGCTTATAAACTTGATTTGACTCTACAAGTCCTAAAACCGTACAGTTGTATTGGTTGCCACCATTTATTACAATTCTACTTCTATTATCAAGACTCGAAGGATCCTATTCCAGCTCCTTGTGTGTCACCCTCCCCCTTTGACCCGGAGGCCGACAAAGCTGACCATCAACCTCGTCGGATCCTCCTTTTGTGCTCGCCCCCATGTGACATTCATAGCCTCGATTAAGAACTCCCAATGTAACCTGAGTGTGTAAAAACGAACAAGGGGATTTCCAGCCGAAAGTTCTCAGGGGCATGTGCCGCACAGAAGGGGCAGGGGGGCAAGGCTGTGGCTTCTCATGCGAATCCCTCCGGTCGGAGAGACGTCAGTCCGAAGTGGCTACGAAAGGCATTCTGTAGGTTTTCGCCTCTTACTTGAATCCCTCTGGCCGGATAAGGATCAATCCGAAGTAGTTGTGTGATGCTTTTTTCGGAGTGCGCTCCTAATCGCGTATAAGCGCCTGTCCATACGCGCCTCCTGATGCCTGTGGAATCCTTATCTTATGCATCATGGCGTAGCGACATGGTACTTAATGGATTCTACTAATTGTGACCTTGGAATCGAAAGGCGAGAGTGGTGGCGCATCATGGAGGCCTCTCAAATAACCGGGAAATCAGTGCTCCGCGACGGCTGATGGCATACCTTCCAACGAGGTATCAAGTCTGCAGATAGAGCTTCCCGTTTCACTATACATTACACCTCTCGCACCTCAAAAGCCTTAACCTTCTCACCACACCAAATCACTACTCCCACTTGACAGCTGCTTCAGTTTACTATGTCGTTATCTCGCCGCCAGCTTGATGCCATCATTACGGCGTACTCTTTCAGTACAGCAACGAATATTTTGTCGGTGATTCGTCACGTCACCATTTGTCTTCAAGATCGTCGAGAGCGCCCTGGGTCGTCGCCACCATCTAATAGATCGCTCCGTAGGGAGTTGAAACACACGTTCCGTTGGGTTCCTGCGCTTCAGCTCCTGGCCTCTATTGTGGTTGAGGCCATCTTTCTCGTTCTCTCCCTCAAGCACGGACATGAGTGGCCAATATTCCTGCTGAGTTCCATATTTCTCATGAATGTGGGTAGAGAAGTGAGTCGAGTCCCTTGATCTTCATGGCAGAGCTTACAGGCACAAGTGTTTATGGGCAGGGGGCAATTGGAGCCCAGGTCAAAAAGCATTTCACCCTGCCTTCTTGACGGTTATCCTGCTTATAGCATGGTCGTTCTTGGTCATCGGTACTGTCTTTCATAAAGACCCGATTCTCAGAAAAGTATTTATCTCAGTCTCTGCTCTCTCGTACCGGCTGTGGATGGTATGGGAGTGGGCACAAACGGCCGCATACGCCGTGCAGAATAGGAGACACATTCTCTTCCAGCTTATGATTCACATCCTAGCATTTGGAGCCAGCGCAACTGGGACGCTTTGCGATTCGCCAATAGATCATTTATTGGTAAGTTTACTATAAAATGCACAAGGCCAGCGCTAACAGATAAGATCACTTCTAATTGCTTCGCGATTCACGGCTTAATTACCTGTATTTATCCCATCGTTAAGAAGTGGCAGTACCTGAAACGGTTCTTCAACACTACCAGGCCCGTGGTCGCAGAGGGCTCATCAACCCACTCATTAGCCAATTTTCCTCTCAGCGATTAGATGTGTCTTTCAGGTTTGCAAGAATATTTCTGTATACCTGAAGTGAATTAGAACTTCATGATCTCGGGTGCCCCTAGCCCTTATGAATCTGGATATGAACAACAGTGGCTTATAGGTCTTGATCCCTTTGATCCGATTGACTCTGTGAGCAGCCCGTGTGCACGTGATCATGACTACTTGGTCAGAAACCATTTATGGGTAGGTAGCTTACCACAGAGTTTTGAGCAGTACTTCTGATCATGAAACAGCTAAACTAACGGACCTTGTCCCGCACTGCCACCTGAGCCCTGTTCTGGGGCCAAACCCTATGTTGGGCACAACAGGCTCGATTCCCACTTTTGGGACCAAGATTCCACGAGTCCAAAAAGTGGTCGCCTTAGGACAATGGAAGATCTTGTTTTAAGATGTCGCTGGTCCCCCGTTGTTCGTTGTCATTTCAAGGAGCAAATTAACAGGGAATTGAATTATTAGCTATCACTCTTGCCAAATTGTTCAAATGTCTAGCGCCGCATCCCTTCTCGATGCTCAGGCCCAATGGGAGGAACCAGAAGAAGTCAACGAAGAAAAGAGAATGAGAAACTACATCACTCTTTTGAAGGCAACATCATGGAGCGAAACTAAGTCCATACTTTCTGACATAGGCGACAATTTTTACCTTGCTCTCGCGATCAACGACATGCCTGAGATCTATCGATATCAAGCAGTAAACATGCTGAATGCTTGGCGCGCAAAGGCCGCAAGGGAAGTCATCATTATGATACAGTCCAACAAGGCCAAATACGATCCAAAGTCTGTATTTCCTATTGTGGCTACGCATGATTTTCTTGAAACCTTGTCGGATCAGGAAAGAAAGTGCTATATCTGTGGCATTGGATTCTCAGGGTACGAGAATATCATTTGGAAGTCTTGTGGAAAGCACACTCTTCACTCTTATTGCCTCAGAGAGCTCCTACAAGCAAACGAGCTCCCTCTTGTTGGCCCCTGCGGGTGTACTTCTCCTAACCACTCTATTCGGGAAATGCCTAATCCAGACACCCGCGAAAAGAAGAGTATGTTCCGACATTATGGTTGGAACAGCTGGGAGAAGTTACCGAGACCACGTTATAGGCGTTGAGCAATTGCAGCACTGACGGGTGCGGCCTCTCCTGGCGAGGCAAGTTCATGTATTCTGGAAGTATATAGCTAGACTCCAAAGAATTGAAGAGACCACCCTCAGTTAGAGACATAGTTAGAAATCAAGAATTCGAACATAGTCAAAAGTCTCGCTGTTGAGTGCGGTCGCGCCTGCCACTCATTCAGTCACCAGCGCCTCGGAAACAGCCTGGCCGCGTGATGATGCAACTGAAAGCATCTGTTATGGAGAACAACTGCAATCTCTTTAACTGCGCGAAGGCTCCCCATTGGGTATCTTGCAGGGATCTTGGCCAATTAAGACCAATAACTCCCTCACTTAGATCGAGATATAAGACTAACATATTGCCACTAAGCTAGCGAGTGACTTAGATAGTGACTTAGTAGTGGCTGGATCCGGGTCGCCGTTTGGTCACATCCGGGGTAGTGTAAGTGGTTCTCAAGTGTCCACCTTGAGCGGATAATTGTCTCTGCCCATTGGCTTGTGCCACTACGAGGGTTTTTCTGGTTGGATGGAAGCTTCGGTGGAGGCGATTATCACTTGGTATTGGCCTGATCCTCCTAGGTCTCATCTTTAGTACTTTTTGTATCTAGTTTCACTCGTGGTTGCCTTATGGAGTATTTCACCTTAGCCCCTAGACTCGATGCTTGCGATGGCGTCCCTGACGATCAACATGAGATAACGATATCGTTGTGTGTTTCTCGGCATGCCTTATCTTGTATCCAAGTATTATCAGCAGCTTGAGGCGTACATGTACGGCGAGAATCAAACTCACTTTGG
Source organism: Fusarium piperis (assembly GCA_027886205.1). Lineage (NCBI taxonomy): Eukaryota > Fungi > Ascomycota > Sordariomycetes > Hypocreales > Nectriaceae > Fusarium > Fusarium piperis. The sequence goes on along the minus strand of RZGM01000137.1, from coordinate 25,193 downwards.
CGGCCTTGGTGATATCATGAGTTGAATCTCAGTGGCAAATTACTAACATAGAAGGTGAAAAAGCAGTTGAATACAAACCTCTAACCCATTCTATGTAGATAAACTGGTCTCAAAAGCTGCAACAGCCTTAACGCCAAGATCCCTCTTATCCACCCAAATGTTTTCAGACTGTGGTTGCCCTCGCCACTTAGCCTCGTAAAGAGTGACTCCTTCCACCTCCTGCTTTGAGACCAATCGCTCAAATTTGAATTCTTCCTGATCATAAGGGGGCATCGCTTCGTAATTCGATATAGCCCCCGTGCCGATGTCCTTCTTCTTCACCCAGCTGTTATCGCTCTCGGGGTAGCCCTTCCACTTGACCTTGTACCATACGCGCCTTCCGATGCGCCCCTTGGCGACCAATCTCTCAACTTCGAACTCGGTACCTTCTTGGTCCAGAGGGAGAGGCCTATCATGACATTCTTTACCTTGGTTGTCTTGTGGAAGGGCTCTGCTGATAAGTTCTTTGCTGTTAGGAACCTCGTTCATTTGACTAGCTGGTGTTGCTTGGAATGATACATCAACATTCATGGAGTTGGTGATGCTAGTCGCATCCCATTCTCTCGTAATGTCTGACGTATCAGAGGAAGAGTCGCAGAGATCCCCTGTGACCATGGTGAGAACTAGCTTTTTTATGAGTCTCAAGGGATTATCTTACCTCGGCTTTCCTGGAAAGTGTTTGGTGCTGCCTCTCGTGGATCAATGGTAACCGTGCAGCCCGTAAGCTTATCATCCGGCCACGTTTCTGCCAGGGACATAGCAGGATCAATTACATCCTCTGGCGGGACGGATGATAGTGGGGTGCTGTAGCCGGATGGCGCGGCATCTTCGCAGTCAGTAGTACCTGAGCTGCAGAAAGGCGTGGACTCTTGGGAAAGGCCTGACGATCCGGGAGATGGCTGCCTCTTTTTGCCCTCTGGATAGCTGTTATGGAAGGTGTATTGGGTTTGCAATGCGGTCATCCTGTCGTTTCCCTCAGAGTTATCGAGACATCGTTGCACTCTCTTCCTCTTCGAAGTTGGGATGCCGTCATCCCCATGTCTCGGTCTTTTTATCTTAGTATCGTCACTGCGCTCGACACCGAAAGTATCTTGAAGATGGAATTGTAAATCCAAAACCGAATCAAACTTTCCTGGACAGTGGGAATGCAGGCGTGGGCAGTTCAAGGGCCTAGTTGCATTTTCGAGCTCTCTGATGTGGGTTTGGATGTGATCGAGCCAGGTCCACCGCTTCTTAAATTGGTGCATCCGCACAGAAGCTGGCATCCGTTTATCTCCGAGGCAGAACGGACAGTAGCCAGCCCTAGCGAGAACCCCGCCGTAAGCTAGAGGATCGCACCACGTCGGAAGGCTGTCCGGGTGGTCCAAGTGATATTGACAGTGAGTTTCCCAGGCCCCGATACCATAGAACCATTCATTGCAGAGGAAGCACAGCTCTGCAAAACCATCAGCTTCCGCAGCAGCTGTTCTGTGACAATCGTATATGTGTCTCCAGTCGTAAGAAGAGCTATCACTGTCCTTTCCGCAATGACACTTATCTGGCTCTAGCCCTGGCCGATACTCCACATTGCGACGCTTCTTGTAAAGAGCTAGCATGTCATGGAGCACAGCAAGACCTGCAGGACTCCGTAGCTTGTCGATCAGGAAGAGGTTTTGTGCCAGGCGGTCCCGTTCCGGCATCAGGAACCGGACACGGTCAAATATCGCTCTATGGTATCCTGGCAGATCGTCGTGCTTGACTGGCTGGTTCTTTTGCCACTTTCGCAATCGCTCGGCAATGAGTTTCCGCTTCTCCGCGTAAAGCTTCTTACGCTTCTCCTGGGACTTTGTATTGGTTGTGCCCCATAGCGTAAGGATTTCTCGATTAATGTGCATCATTTCGGCGCTGGTATCACAGTCGTATTGCTGTTTGGCTGGAAGGCACTGCCAAAGCCTCGGGTTTCGAGGTATCGTTAAACCTCGGAAGAGGTCAAGGACCAAGGTTCGTCTCTCCTGGCCGTGGTAGGCTGCCTGGCCATCTGCGCCGTTTCGGGGTAGGTAATGTGTAGCAAGCGTATTTGGGTCGGTATGTCCGGCATAGACCATCCGCGTGGCTTCCGATTCGAATTGATCTATTGGTGAGGACATGTTAACAGTAGAAAACAAAGGGAAAGAAAATCTAGTACGTACTCATAAGGTGAAGACCCTCTGCCCGAATATCATGATGTCTCGGTGGTGTTGGGTATCCTGCTCGTAGACCCAGTGACCGCAGTCGATGGCTAAAGGCACCGGCAGTCTCGATATCCTTGCTTGACTGACTTCTAAAGAATGGCGTCTCAAGAAGATGTTCCTTCCATTGTACCACCCACATCTCACCTTCCGGTGGCTTGATCATGAGGAGCTCGTCAATGGTTTTGTAGTCCCTGAAAGCTTCGTATGCAAGAAGTCTAGCCAGAAATGGAAGCATAGGATTGAAGCAGAGCACTCCGGGCTCGATGCCTTCGTACAAGGCGTGTTGCGGTCTAAGGCAAAGACGGATGAGAAAAAGGATTTAAGAACTGAGCGATGATTCCTACCTTTTGTTAGGCGTACTGGTCATATTTTTGGCGTCTCGGGTCAGCTGAATGGCGAACTCCGGCACCCCTTCCTCGTTGATGAATGCCACAAATGTGAGATCCTTAGGCGCTGGTTAGTGTTTGCCTGGGTTGCTGGGCCAAGGGCAGTATCGTTACCTTGAAGTAGAGGCCTCGACCGGTCCCCCCGCGGCAGGTGGACTCAATGTACTCCCCAATCCGGGAAGAAGAGTAGGTGTTGCCTAATAAGAGACCCCAGTCATCAACAGGTGTTGCTGGGTGTTTGTGCTCAATCCAATCTGCCGCCCAGAGCTGTCTGGCGTAGTTGAGCATGACATTTTTCGTAGCGAACCTTCGACGCCTTTTATGCTTCGGCATGCCCATTTCTTTTGCTAGAGGTCCCTTAATGAACTGGCAACGAAGTTAGTATTTTCAGATATACTGTGGAATGCCAATGTTGAGATACTTGCCTCTGTCACGGACTGCGCTAGGCCACGCGGTATTGACTCCTGGGGGTAAGCACGCTGCCAAGCGGCTGTGAATGCGTTCCAGTATTTCCGCACGGTTTCCCATCCAGGGACATCAAATTCTCCGTCCTCAGCATCCTGTCCGTCAATGCCGTAGGCAACCTTCCTCATAAAGTCTTTCAGCGACTCCAAGTCATGTACGGAAGCCTTGCTCTCCATCTTCTGGTACCTGTGCACCTGAGTTAGTCAAACATCTAGGCCTGGAAACACTATGAATATACTCACTCAAACCAGGATTCCATCATCCTATTATAGTTTCGCTCAACCGCGGGCTGGAGTGTCCTGTGGACCAACTCGCCATTCACAATGCTGCTCTCTTTCGCCGCGCTCCTTTCAGAGCCTAGGCGGAGAGCGTCAGCTGCACTCTTAGCCTTTCCCATTGGGTAGAGCTGAGTTTATGAGAAGTCAAGAGCAAGAAGTTATGGGCTTCCAATGGCGTTTGAGTGTTTAGATCGGAGATTCGAGTGTAAATACCACGGCGAGGCTTGAGGACAGATGAAAGAGCGAAGTCGAGTCTAAATACCACGTCGAGGCCTGGGCGCGAATAGGGGCAAAGGCGTCACATGAGTCCACGTGGATTGCCTACCCTCACGATGTGGTCAGGTCTTAGGAGCGAGGAGCCTTGCATCGGAGCGCACTGCTTCCGGACACAGAAGGATTCAAGTGTGGTCAAGTTCCGGGACTTTTGTCAAGGATAAAGAACTGGGGTTCCAGTCCCAAAAGAGGGCCCGAGGCTGACTTTGGTTGGGATGCCATGACGCCTGTGGGAGTTGAAGAGGTGACGAGACCCAGAGGTTGAGGGCCCAGAAATGGGATCAAGAGCGACCGGTGCGCTCTGCTCAGCCAAAGGGGTGATCAGAGCTGATGGAGGCCGATGGGGGGCTGAGGGGGGCTGATGAATAACTGAGCCGAAGCTGAGCCAGCGAGCGAAGAGGCCTTAAAAGCGGCGATCTGTGGTAGGGCACGTGTCGCTTGAGTTTCGTCTCATAATACCGTTTTATAAGTGCAATTGTCATATAAATATGTTTCCCATATGCCATCCTTATTTCAGAACCATAACGCTTCTTAAAGCATATGCGCATTTTTGTTAGGCATGAGATACTTCCCTCATCCTTACTCGTCATCGGCAAACCGAACCGCACACTCCTCCACGTAGGCCTTCCTTTGCTCCATCTTCATCCGTACCAACGGTTCAAGCTCCGCCCGCGTCACCTCATCAAGTAAACCGAAACCGTCACCGTCCGCCTGGTCATGCAAAGTATGCCAATATATGTCGTCCATATCCAAGCACGTCCTTGCGGCGTAGTTGAACCAGAAGCGCCCAGTCTTCCACGAATCCCTCATTCTGGTAGAAAGGAGTGGCTCCTTTTCTGGCCGTTCATCTCCACCCGCAGCCGACTTTTCTTCCACTCGCTCCAGCGCTCGCAAGAACTGCTCCATTCTAGGCACATACCGTGCCAAGAACTCATCCAGGTTATTCTGATCAAGCCACACGTCTGGCCCCCGCAACAGTAACCACCAGGGCGGGTCACAGGTGAACTGCGCCGGCATGCTATTTGTGAACTCAAAGTCAAGCACGGCGGTGATTCGAAGGGTGTTTGGGTCGATGAGCATGTTTGCAGGTTGCATGTCGTCGCAAAAGACTTTGAAAGGGCCAGCATCATCGATGCAGTATTTTGGGATGAGTTGCTTAAACCGATGACGGGCGATGAAACGTCTTCGAACATCGGCCTCATCTTTAGCGAGGTTCCGCTGAGTCTTGAGATGGAGGAGGCGCTGGTTCGAAACCGACTGGAAGAAGTCGCTTGCACGATGGAATTGCGCAGTGGGAAGTTGGTCCGTTGGATACCCTGTTCCGGTTGCCAACTCGTTCATGTCGTATGTGAGGGGCCTGTTGGCAACAGTCCATGTCTCTGAAGCATCCTTGGAGATGGCTCCGATGAGAGGGAACTCGAGCCGAGAAATTTGAAGAATATAGTCGGCTAGTTGATTATAGATGGTGTCAAGCGTTTCCTCTTCAATAGCTGGGTTAAGGATCATGTCCGCATCCTCATCCTCGGTTGGTTGCTTGAGGAATGTCGAGAGTCGGGTCCCTTGGATGAAATCCATGATGATGAATGGACCCAACTGATGTGGACTCTCCTCGGCTAAACCCCAGCAGCGTATACAAGGCAAGGGAATAGTGGTGTGTTGGCGGAGGTACTGAATAATACGCACTTCGTTTGCGACCTTTTCGGTCCTCCACGGTGAATTTGTATGGCCTGGTTTCGCAAAACGAATAAGAACGGCCGGTCGTTGCCCCCCAAATCCGATGTGGAAGCTAATGTTGAAGGATCCCTTCAAGAAACCAAGGTACTCCCCGGTTCCTTTGCCATCTAAGCGGGCATCAACAAATGCCACGACTTCGTCTCTCGCGCGGATGAGCTGGCGTATCCAAGCCCGACATTCATCATCAGCGTTTGCCTGGACAACTTCATCGTAGGGCGTCATTTTCGCCGTAGTACTTTAGAATAGGTAGTTGCGTGATACGACGTGGGCAAAGGGTTTGATCGCAGCTGATCTGGCAGTTATGTGGTGGAAAAGCAGCTGCCTTTCTGTTGCATTACGTTGGCGGGGGAACTTGGGTTTATTGATAGTTCATGGACGAGTGGCTTAGCATTGGGCGCCGGCTTAATCCGAGGCGAAGCTGGTTTTCTGGGAACGGGAGCTGATGAGTCCGAGGGGTTCTCCCCCTGTTTCATTTTACCCGTAGAGCCCAAGCTGCGTGACTGACACCCTCACTCAGACTGAGTCTTGGCTCATGGTCCGTTACCCGTTTTATGAACCAGATTCTAGCTGGTATTCTCAAGGCACACTTTAGAGTCTACGTTTCTCTGGTCTAGACACTTTCTAGGTTAGGATAGGACTGGGGCAACGCTCTCGCGCCAACAACACAAACCCCCAATGCTATCTCTCCGCCAACACCTTTGGATCTCGTCGGGCCTCCTGAAGGATCTCCTTTATCCGAGCATATAATCCTTTGTCCTCTCTTTCCCACCTCCCGCCTTTGTTCTCCTCTGACCCGTCATAGTGAATGCATATCCAGAAGAGCACCCAGAAGAATGACTCAAGGTCGTGCATGAAAGAATGCTGCTCGCCTAGAAGTGCGCCAATGGCCATGAATGCCCTTGTGCCTGTCTTCCCTTTTGCTCCCGAGGCGCCTTCTCGTTGAGCTTTAATGGCGAGGTCAAGGTCAATCAGGAAAGCTCGCCTGGAGGGGTTTTCGTTGTCTTCATTCATCATAAGGTTGTTGATAGAGATGTCTCTATGAAGAAGGCCAGCATTGTGCAATGACTCATGTCCTTCGATGCAGCCTTCTAGCGCGGCAAGCAGAGCCACGCAGGAGCTTGCTTTGTAGATCGGCTTCCCATAGTCATGAAGAATGACCCGTCGGTGTACTCGGTTTGGCAGTGCTTCGACGCTTGCCTTTATTGGAGATGCTGAACAGGATCGTTTGCTCGGCGGCAGAGCGGCGGCAGTTTCGCTGGACGGTCGCTTCACGCCAGCGCTGCTGCTTCGCCCTTTGCGGGAAACACTGGACGCGCTCGCGCTTGACGGCAACATCGAGCGTTCCAGACGATAATTCGTAGCTTTTGTGACGTCCAGCCCCTTTCGAATATTTATGCAAACGTCGTCATCAGCACCGCGTACGCCAACAGTCTCATGGTGATAGTATCGGGCGACGTTAACCACGCCTTTCTCAGTCGCCTCTTGGAGGAGTTTGCCCTCTTCGTCCCGGTCCGTGTACTGCCACGAGTCCTTGATAACAAGCGGCGTCTGCGGGTCCTCGTTGCGATGGGCTTTCCAACAGGTTGTCGCCCGGCCGGCAATGCAACGTGCTCGCGTCATGACTTGGTCAATGATGAGACGCTCTGTTTTGCCGTTTCGTTCGATCTCGATATACTGCTCGCCGCCGGATGTGATAATGGTAGGGTCAAACCCAAGCCCCTCCTCGTTCATTTGCAGAAATCCGAGGATTGCCGTCACAAACTGCAAACCTCTATCCCTACGGTTGATATCGAATTATTCCGAGGCAATTCCCCCGAGCCGATCGAACTCCTATACCCTCATATGAGATCCACAGAGAGTAAAGCCCAAGATAAAGCGACGGGTATATTAGGCCGCGAGAACCTCTCTCGCATACGTCGCGAGATTAATCCATGCTAATGATGCTTTGTCGGCCTTCGGGTTGCTTTTTAGTTCGCCGGCAACGAGGATATGTGACCAATGATATCTCGAATCCTCAGAGTTAGGGTTATATATAATGTCGCTATTAATGAAGCCGATATCCATGCTGCGCTTGCCTATGGAGCCCCCTAGTGGTATCCTCGGCTATGCTAACAGCTTTCGTCGAGCCGCCTAAGTTAAAATGCGGTCGCTTACGAAAGCTTCTAGCTTCGAGATTAAGCCGCTAAACCAAGCTAGTACGTCGCTCTCTTTGGCGCCTGCCGGCCATCTACTCCACCCCTCCTTAAAGAGTGGATCGTCGCCTTCGGTATACCTACCGAAGACCTCCTTAGATACTATGTCGAGATCTGGCATATCTCTAAAGAAGGTTTTATAGAAATTAGGAAGCCCGATATAGAGACGCTCGAGCTCTAACTTAAGGACCAGATCCATATCCTAGCGGAATTCCGACGAGTTTACAAAGCCACTCATGTTTTAACTCCACGGCGTTTATTAGATCGACGAGGGTATCAGTCAGGGAGGCGGGGTAGATTCGGTGATAGCGTCATAGACGTACTTCTAGATAAGAGAATCATTAGGCTTTTCGGCGAGCGCTATATTCAAGAGTAGTTTAATATAGTTAAGATCGAAGTCGTCGGAATTAACGGCGAATATAAGTCTTAACAAGTCGCTAAGCAGGTTCTTACCACTACCAGCGGAGCGGAGGAGACGCGACGCTCAAAGTATTTAAAGTGCCGAAAGAAGATCAAGTATGAGGGTTTAGAAATCTTTAAACTAGTTAGAGAAGGGCAAGCAATGGGTTAATGAGACGCACCTTCTTAACCCAACCGATCAATAACGTCTAGTGACTATAGGGTGTTCCTGCCATCATATATCGAATTAAAGGAGGTGCGGAAGGTCTCAAGGCCGTTTCTAATAGGATGGTCCTGGATCACCTTTGATTGGATTTGATCCGTCATTGTGTAGGCGGCCTTGTGGTCTCCGACGATGTGGTGGAAAGGAGGTAGAGTGTTGGGTCGAATAGACTCGCCCACTGACAAACTGCACAGCCACGTCGCCCCTGGAGTGGCTTGGTTGTGGGTACCACTCAACGTGTCAGTGGCACCATGACCTGGACCGGGTGCGGTAGGCGGCGCGGTGGATCGTCGCGCAGGGGAGCGGCACCGGGGCTCTACCCCAAGGTAGCACCATCGCAGGGGAGCCGAAAACAGCTTCCTGAATACACAAAATGGTGAACGGAGAGATGGCTTGCTGTATATATCCTGTACCCGGCCAGAACACAAGCTTCACTTTGCCGACCTTTTCTCTACGCCCTTACAATGGCAGTCGGTAAGAACACCCGAGTGACTAAAACAAACAAACATATCAACATCCACAGACTAGTACGCACTGCAATAAGGTACTAGTATACCCTTGATTCAGCACTTCATATCGGCATTGGAGCCTCTTGCTGCTGTCCAGTGCAGCACTGAGTATCTAGGGGTACAGCCACCGAGGAGCGGCTGACCAATCAGCTCAGCCACGACCCAAGCCACAGCTCGGTTCCCAGCCACTTTGATCGGCTTGAGCAGACTCAATTACGCACTTGCCATCCTCAAACACAGACGAACATTGTGAGTCCACGACATCACCATGGGTACGCCAAGGACCGTCGAGGAACTGGAGCAGCTTCTACGAGAGGCAGAGCAACGCGCCGACGAAGCAGAAAAGAATCGACAGGAAGAACGACGACGCGCTGACGAAGAACGACAACGCGCTGACGAAGAACGACGACGCGCCGACGAAGCAGAGGAGCAGACTCGGCCAACCAGCCTAAGCGAGTACGTGGCAGCCTGCCACAGCCTTGTCTTCTCAAGATTGAACGTGGAGACCAATCCTGATCTTTCATCCCGGGGTTCAGTCACTAACCCACGCAACAAACTCTGCCCGACAAATCTACGACCTTGGGCGGATTTCCTTGAGCTGCAAAGAATCACCTTTGGCGCCCTCCTTGCCTCTTTTCCCACAGAGCGCCGTGCCTTCGAGAGCCGGAGCTTTTTGACTGGGCTGGGCAACAGGATCTCCCTACGGTCGGTATCAAACGAGAAAACACTCGAGTACTTCCAACATAACAGCGTCGAGGATCCTGTCAGATGCATTTTGGATCAGCTGAAGGAAGTGGAGGAAACGAAAGCCGAATTCCATCTTGGAAATGGCATCGTATTTGAGAATCATCCTCACGCGATAAGCGATGTATCTGAGGAAGTCGTCCAACAGACGTCGTCAACACCTCCAAGAACGCCAGGTCACGGACTAGACCTTCATCAGCTTCGACCCGATCAAATCTGTGTCTATCGATCCGATGATGCTAGCCTGGCGAACCTACGCACCATGATCTACGTCATAGAGTACAAGGCCCCCCACAAACTGACCGCCTCTCACCTTCGCGCCGGTTTGCGATCGATGGATATTTACAAGGACGTCGTCAATCGAAAGACTATTCCCACCTCTGTGGATCCAGATGCGCTCTTCCGGTACCACGCAGAGAGATTGACGGCTTCCGCGATAACCCAGACATATCACTACATGATTGAGGGTGGGCTCGAATATGGCGTCCTAACGACGGGCGAAGCCATGGTTTTCCTCAAAGTCAACTGGCAAGAGCCTGAAACACTCTACTTCCACCTTGCAGAACCCGCCTCGGAGGTTTCAGCACATCCAGTCCACTTTCAGTTGTGCACTGCCGTTGGCCAGTATTTGGCGTTCAGCCTGATGACCCTCAGCTCAGAGCGACGTGGTCATGGGCAAGAGGAGCGCCAGATGGCCATTCAACGTTTGAAAAGATGGGCAGAAGACTTTGAAACAACTCTGAGGTCGATTCCGCCGAATGAACGGTCAGTGCCCGACGGCTCTTCGGGCTATGCGCCTACAACGTATTCCGAGATAGACCGATCACCGTACCCCCTTCGCTTCAAAAGACGCATCGTTGTTGGTCAAGACGAACCGACTAGAGACATACCGAGAAGAGACACACCAGAATCATCTGATGACGAGTCGGCGCCTCGCCCTCCTGATACGCCTTCCCCCACCGAAAGAAGAAAGCCCGTCGGAGGACAAGGTGCCCGGCGCAGTCAGCGCTTGGCGCAACGGTCGCGGGGTGGCGGTGAACAAGATGGACAGTACTGTACACAGCGATGCCTCCTCGGTCTAGTCAGAGGCGAAGCGCTTGATTCGAACTGCCCGAATGTCAAGCTCCATACTAGACAGCGCGGTGTGACTGGTGCCCGTGGTCTTCATCACCCCGTGGATCATGACACATGGCTCCGCCTTCTCGGGAAGCAGTTGAAGCAATCCCTCGATGATGGCATAACGCCGCTGCAGCTGGGAGGCGCGCGCGGTGTGCTCTTCAAGGTGACCCTGCTTATGTATGGATATACCTTTGTCTGCAAGGGTACAGTGGGAGCATTCGTCAAGGACCTCGAGCACGAAGCCGCCGTTTACGAGCGTCTTCGCCAGGTTCAAGGGATAAATGTACCTGTGTTCCTTGGTGCCATTGATCTTCGATCCATGAACAAGACTTACTACTATGACTTCCGAGTGTATATCATACACATGACTTTCCTATCATGGGGGGGCTACAAGTTGGACAAGGTAGGACCTACTGGTATGAAGCCAGTTGAGTTCAGCGCTTGTGCTATCCGATCACTACAGGCGATCCACCGAGAGGGGGTGGTTCACCAGGATGTGCGAAGTGAGAATATGCTTCTAAACCCGGAGGCCAACAGCATCATGATGATTGACTTTGAGCGAGCTACGCTACTCGAGCGGCCTCGACGTCCGGTGGGGCAGTTGGTGCCTAACAAGAGAGCATGGGAGCAGAATGGGAAGGATGATGTGAAGGCTGTGAAATGCTTCAGCAGGCGGAACAGGGCTGATGGGGGAGTTGAACAGGACATTGCCATGGCGAAGGCAATATTCTCAGAGAGGACTTACTAGCCCAAGTACACACGATAAACATGCTTGATAGAGCCGAGGTCAGCATCATGGCTCTGTAACTGTTTTATACTATCACGTAACGAGGACCATTAGCTTAGTGTTTAGTTTTATTAAGAGATCAGTTGATCTGCGAACAGTGTGTTGCCAACGCTATTAAGCGTAAAGGTATTTTAGTGCAGAGACTATAAGAAGCACACTACATCATCCTTCTGTCAAGTAGTTGTGGTGGATATGCTAATAGGTCTTTCCAAGCTGTTACTGAACAAGGTTGATGTTGATATCCTACGAGGGTTGGCTCTTCAGTCTTCGTCACTGAACAAAGGCCATTGCGTCAATAGTCCACACGATCACGAACGCGGGTTCGCAGTCGGGAGGGGCCGTCAGGTTGCGCCAGATCGTATGCACGAACGAGTACACGCTCTCGTAGATGGTCACCAGCTCATCGAGCTTGACCGGGCTGATCGATATCGAGTCGGTGAGTGTGCTCTCCTTCTCGCCCACGTAGACGGGCACGTTCGAAAACTCCTTGAGCTTGGTGATTATGACGTCGCTCAGCGACATGGTCTCAGCGCGGCCAGATGGGGGCCTCGTAGTCGGTTCTCGTCCAGGTGTATGTGCCCAGCGAAGTCCTCGGTCCAATGCGTCGGCATGGTCGTACGGATGTTGATCCTCGTGTCCTTGATGATCGACGCCATGATCTTGGCTGTCTTGGTCATCACCATGCAGTCGAAGCACTTCAGACCCATACTCATGGGCCTGACCCTATGGGTCATGGTCGACGCCATCGACGACATGCGTTCTGGTGGTTGTCTGTACACGACTATGCTCCTAATGCTGTTCGGGCTCCATATGGCGTGTCTGATTTTCACCATGAGTCTAGCGGGGTCCGACAGCAGGCACATCTCCATCACCATCGAGTTGTCGGCCGCCAACTTTGTCATCATCATCGACTATATGGAGATCATCACTGACACCCTCAGGTTGGGGATCTCCATCAACCCCATCATCTCGTAGATCGTGATCGGTGTGGTCATCATGACGACCATGTTCCTGTTGGAGTTGGACACTCTCACCACATTCAAGTCCGTGTACCAGTCGGTCGACTCATGGACCATGATCTTCGGGTTATTATTAAGGATATTCACTATGATTATATATAAGTTATGCTTAACGAATATATGCACATACACCGGGTTATAGGTTAAGATAGTCCTAGTTAGGATATCGAATACGAACTTAATCATAGCCATGTGCCTACCCGAGTCGATGCTGGTGCACACGAGGTCAACCGCTTCCGAGTCCCCGTTTGTATACGCGATTGCAGCGTCGATCATACACATGATGCCGGACATGGCGATGGACAAGACGCTGTTGACGCGCATAGACACCCTGTTGTTGGTGTCGCCCACTAGGTTCAGACGCATCTGCTCGATGCACGTCGGTATCTCGGAGGTGTTCTCCGGCGGCCTCTCGTACCCGTGGATGTTCCTGTGTCTGTTGGTCGTGTGATGACACACCAGGTTCTCCTTGATCATCGAGATTAGCTCGGTGACCATGATTGCATCCTTGACGATGAACCCCTTCAGGTTCCCGGTCTCCATCCCCACCGAGACGGTCCTCGTCAACCACTCGATCTTCGTGCCTATGGATCTGATGTCGGTGTTAATCGGGTTCATGATCTAGCGCTACGGGTGCTCCCAGGTGCCCTACCCACGAGTTGGTAGGTTACAGGAGATCTAGAACAGGTAGATGCACTTGGCGATCACCATCATGTATTCGGTGTGGAACTTGGACTCCACGACGACCGGGCCGAGGAAGATCAAGAGCGCGTCTAATCATGCTCAACAGGAGCGTGATAGACTCACGAGGAACACCGAGCTCGTACAGACGATGGCAAGCCAAGCCGTGGCCGAGCTGCCACCCATGAGCGCGTCTGAGATACTCTCCGCGTTGTTTAGGCAGAGGGGTGTCCCGTCAATCGACATATTCACGAGGATTTTGGTGGGCTCGTTCAGACGCTCGATGGGGTTCGACGAGATGATAGATGGTCACGAACGCAAGTTCATGTCATTGACCAGGTGGGAACCCCTGAACTCGGTACTGACCATGTGGACCATCGAGCCGGTCGTCTCGAGCACCGTCATACGCGGGAACAGCATCAACGTCAAGCTGGCGAGCGAGCGGTTCTTCGAGGAGATAGAGTAGATCGAGCCTATGTCGATGACCACATATATGATGACTGTCAAGCCCGGCAACGAGATCAGAGGCAGATGGGCCGGCTGGTTGGTCTAGAGGGCCACCAACTCGATATTCGGGACGGATATGATCAACTCCGTATGCTCTATGTGTAACCTTAGCTCGACCCTATTCAGGTTTATAATTTAGACGACTAACACGAAGATGATCTACTTAGCTATGACGCTAGAGACCATTGAGATAATAGCTAAGGTCTTAGAGAGCATTAGACTAATAACTGGCGTCTCGGTCGTCCTTATGTCCCATGGGCCAACTAAGATCTCGATATGGCTATCTATGACTATGAGTAGAAATAGCTCATTGCGTATATTCGGCAATGGGTCGATATAGTTCTGTGGATCACTTGATGATATAGAGGCGACCTTCACGGCGGCTAAGAGATTAGTGAAGATGACGATGGAGATGGACCCTGATAGGTTTTTGTCTAGTATGAGGCAGTTGAAGAGCGCGTTGTTATGATCCTGCTGTGTCAGATCATCATCGCTATGTAGATGTTCGGCACCCTCATCGACGGCTCGTTGTCCGCGGCTATCCTGACGACTATCGGGAGGGCGCTGTCCTTACCCTGAGACGGATATCTTCCGTACGCCAGAACGTCACCCTCCTTCAAGGTTGTCTTGCTGAACTGCCCGTCCTCGTTCATGAACAGGAACTCGCCCTTGGCGAAGAACTCCGTCGGGAGGGTTATAGAACCCATCTACATAGCCATGCTGACGGACCTGTCGAACGCCATGGGGGACTCCACGCACCTCATGTTGTTCACGGGTCTGCTGGAGTTGCACTGCTTGCGGAGGATGCCCTTGTTGGACCTGATTCTGCCGTAGCAGTAGTCGGCTACGTCGTCCGCCGACTTGTCCCCGGAGCATATGGCCATGTTGATGCTGGCCGCGTCGCTGTACCTCAGCTCATCCCCGGTCGCGAACCCGAACGGTATCATCCACGCCGTATTGTTGATGTCCTTCATATAGTGGCCGTAGCACCTCTCCTCTGGATAAACGACGCAACCTCTCACGGTTATGAGATCCTCGTCCTTGCACACGTACTTGTACAAGTTCTCGAGTTTCAACTCGCTCCACGTGCACGACACCACCATCGGGGCCGTGTTGATGTTGGAGCCGGGCTTGGCAACCCGTCTGATAGTGAAGATCCTCGTGTCGTTACTAGGCATCGCGTAGTTGGCTACAGTGCATACGTTTTGATCGTCGAGATCCGCTTGTCCTCGAGTACATCTTCATCCGGCGGTTCGTCTACTTGACGTACAATCAGGGCACGGCGTAGCTATAGATGCCGATGTCATATCCATCAGGTCCATCAGGTCCATCATCAGTAAGCCGTTATCACGGACGATCTCAATCGACATAGAGTCGCCCACCCTGACATTATTGGTCGTCCTCAGGCACACCATAGTATCATATGACTTGGAGCAGAGCGAGACGCTCATGCTCTGTACCGAGTTGCACAAGACGCACATTAGCATCACCACGTGGCACATAACGACGTAGATCACGCAGCTATTAGTGCTGTCGCAGCCTCGCATCGTCCTCATCGTATCCTAGCTACATCGTCATGCGTTCGATCAAGTACATGGACGTCGATATACTCCTCGGGGCATAGTCCAGGTGAGCGTACACTACTACAACTACATCAATGAGCTAGTCACAATAAGCGCTATACTTGATCTATGTGATGTCTGCGGTGAGAGCAAGAACCCAAAGACGGCCAAGTTCAAGCATCATAGGCTAGGTCCGGATGAACCACCCGAGCCGGTCTTGTGCAAGTGCAGAAACTAGACCAACATATTCAACTCCATCATGGCTAAGTTGGCGTCCGTGAGTGCATCGGTCAGAACCATACCCAACGTCACGATGGAGTCCTTGCCGTTCCCCACCACCAACATGGTGATGATTAAGTCTGTGGCCGACGTTGCCGTCAAGGAGGTCGAGATAAGGTTGAGCAACGAGCTATCCGAGCTCCTGTACATGAAGATGGAGAGGAACCTGTTCCCGAGCACAACCGAGACTGAGATCAGGGAGATCGGATGCACCTGGTGGACCGGGATCGAGATGAACGCCAACGCCAAGGTCAGGATGAGGTCCAACGGTGAGTCCGTCATCAAGGTGCCCATATCCAAGATCACGATAGTGCCGGGGTACACGCTGGCGATCTCGAAGGAGTATGCCTTCACCGGTGTGGTGAGGGACCCGATGTACGACATCGAGATGGTCGAGCTCAAGACCACGATTGAGATTCCCAGGTCGAACTCGCCCAAGGCGGCCAAGGTGTGGTGATGGCCAGAAGGTACACGAGTTCGGCAAGAACGTCTTATGCTGCCGAGTTCGAGCTAGATGGAGATGCAGAACACGAGATCATCAGGAGGGTCGTTGCGATGTCGGTCAGCATCGTGGGGTGCGTGAGTAGCGCTAGACGAGTCGTCGACGATCTATGTGTGCGTTGGACAACGGCTTAGTAGTGCCCATGGCTAACGGCCACCCCGACATGGACGAGGGGTCCATATACGAGATGGATGTGATCAAGGATGCGACGAACGAGTCGATGATGATGGTCAGACAGCGCGAGAGGGTGGCCAAGAGGGTCCCCAACACGATCGAGATGGTCAAGAGAGCTGTCGCAAGTGCCAACAAGGACCCCCTCACCGACTCCGGGCTGCTATATCTGACGTCGATGTCGTTCTCGACGCGGGAGAGGGTCTACGCGATGGCGCAGGCCAAGGCGATGAAGAATAAGAAGGTGATTGTCACATTCGGCGCCGGAAGGTTTCAGGAGTGGAGGCAGATGATGACCGACTGCGTGTCGTACATGGCGATCGACCCCGAGATAGACACGACGCTGTTGATCAAGAAGGCCAAGCGGATGAAGGTCTGCCCGTACGACTTCAACAAGGCGTTCAACGTCCAGGTGATGTCCATAGCCAAGTCGGGATCTACCGTGTTGGGTCGCCAACTTGTCGCCGATCATCAACTTCTTCGACGCGACGAACACCACCGCTATGGGCTCACCCAACTTGCTCATCCTCACCTCCATAACAACTCCCTCCACAGCCGGCGCCCACCAGAACTGGTCCTTGACCGTCATGCCGACCCTGATGTAGCCGGCCCTCCTGGTATGGGGTAGTCTATGTACCCCGACCACGAGAACATGCCCGACTCGGCCAATTCCTTGGACACCGTGCAGGCGTCCTCCGAGTTCAGTGTCCTGTTTATGAAGGCAGCGGCCACGTTCTTGCCGGGCATGGTTAACCTCATATCTTCCGTGCTGTGGTCCATGAGTATCTTCACTAACGGTGTGACGACTATGGGGTTGTTGATTCCGGTGGCCACCATGGTGGCGTCGCCCCTGACCGGATTGACCGACAACCCCTGCCTCAGCATCTGCACCCCCAGGTTCAACCTGGGCTCCGCCGTCCAGGCTCCGAACGTGATCATGAGCGACAGCGCCGAGAAGAACTGCTCCCTCATCTTGGGGAAGGAGAGGTTGGCGTACGACATGGTGTCCGACCCGTACACGGCGGTCGTGTCGACGTACGGACCCTCGAACGCGTACTCGCACCTCCCGGTCGTGCGGTTCACCTTCACCCTCCACCTGATGGGCCTCGTGATGACGCCTTGCGCCATGGATATGACAAGCACCTTCTTGATGAGACCCTTTGTGAATATGTGAAGGACCGGCATGTCGGGCTCGCAGTACTTCTTCCACATGTCAACCATCATCGAGACGCACTTCTCAGAGGTCTCGGTGCACACTCCCTCGCACCTCACCACCCAGGTCTTGGGACCCATGACGAATGAGGTCTTCATGACCGACAAGATGTCGACAGCTATCTGTCTCGTACGCGTGGTTCTGACCCTCTTGTTGGTGGACAAGACCATCGTTCTGATCTTGCCACTCGACTTCGACGACCGAGTGTAGCACGCATCCAGGAAGCCGCCGTGCTCCGCCTTGGGTATCCTCTCCTGCAGGTTGGGGTTCATCTCATCACCCGCAACCGATCCCAACGACATGGTGATGTTGTCGTGTATTCAGATGCACCATCAGGGTGTTCAACGTCTACACCGCCACCTTACGAGAGGGGTCTCCCGCCGCGCGAGACTCGACTTTCAGTCCAAGGTCCACCTGGCGATGCTCGAGATCTACGACAGCTGGACAACCAGATCAACTCGTCCAACTCGAGCATCGACAGTCTCGACAGCATATACAACGTGATCATAAACGACATGATGGAGCTGATGGTGACCACCGCGTCCTTGACCGGAGAATACGGAGATATTATGCCTAAGCCTCAAGACGAGATTTTCATCTTGAATACGAACCTCGAGGAGAGGATGTTGTATCTGCCGCCGGTTGCACCATACACGCTGACCAGCGACAGCTTGAAGCACTGCGCCAGGACGATCCACCTGAGCCACTCCGGGGAGTTGACGGTGTACTTCGACGCCTCGGTCCAGGATCAACCCTCTCTTCAGCGCCTCCGACTGCTGAGCGCAGAACATCACTGTGTTTGTCAGTAGCAAGTGGCTCTGGTGTTCGGAATCGGACACCACTGTTGTGGGACCTTGCAGTTGCCTCAAGTCCTTAGGCAACAAAAGATTTTCTCCTCGTGATGGGACGAGAACCTTCACACGGCACTTATTTTATTCTTGTATCCCCTAATAACAGGCCGTGTGAGATCGCCATGTCGCAGTCTAACTCTCTCAATATCACAGGCCACTCGTCTCGAGCGATATAATCCATCGATAATGCAAAGGTTACACGCCACATGAGCTCCCACAAGAGGGCAAAACCCTTGCCATGAACTCCGAATCATTCGAGCCGGTCGATTTTACATGAATAAAGAGATGGTATATTCTCAGCGGATGGAACCCCAGGTTTAGGGATGAATGTCGTTAGCAAGTGTCCACTGACCCTTTCCCCAGACATGGGACAAGTGCGGACCACCAAAACGCCGCTGGTTGTTGCTCGGGCAGGCAAGTTTGCGCCACTTCATGACTCTGGGAGCGTGGCAAGGGACTGGAGATGACGGTCGTCCATGCCTTTCTCTAAGGGGAGGTGCTCTTGCAAGCGCATCCGCCTGAGCCGTCCATACCTCCTTTCCCATCACCGCGAGGTTGTGATTCAAACCCCTAGACCCCGCACAACTCTTCCAAACTCGCCCGCAAAGATTGCGCCTCGACAGCAAAAATATCCTTCTCCTGCTTCTTTGGCGCCCATTTCCTCTTCCGATTTTGACCATTGACGTTAATGGACCCGAGAGGTTGTCGGGCATGGAACTCGGCCAGCATCAAGTCCACAATCATACATCTACCAGTGCGTTTATCGCAGAGCACGTTGCGTGGCTCTGCATCGCGGTGGAGAACTCGGTGCTAATGCAATTAACCGAGCGCGGCGAGAATCTCTTTGGTGACACCTATATTGACCTCTCCCAGTTCTTTCAAGACTAGTCGCCCGCCATAACTGAGGAACATGAAGTACTCATACACGCCGCAATCATAGTAGTAGGGCTTGATGAGGTCTGGCATTATTGGGCAGGCTCAACTTGAAGGCGTTCGTGCCTCAGGCACTAAGGTAGGAACCCAATCTTAGAAAGTGCATGTGATCACTGAATAAGGTTCTCTTAGCGAGTATAACCTAGAAACTAATATATATAGGGAGTACTTAAGAATCCTTCTAATTTACCTTACTCTTCTTAGATCTTTATTAGCTCTTAATATATTATTAAGTAGTATTATCTTAATAACCTACTCTATGAACCTAAGCTCTAAGTCATACGGATAATAAGAGGACTATATTATTCTATTAAAGGGCCAGATTAATTATATCTTCTTACGCAATAAATAAGTATAGCAATACTTATCTAAAAAGGCCGCTTTAATGTATTTAGAGCGCGATATTATTAGACTCTCTGATTTAATCTATGGACTTTTAATAATACCAGATAATCTATAAGGCGTATAAGATTTAGCTAGATAGGCGACCTAAGAAATAAAGCCCACTAGCTATAAATATCCCTATATCACTAAGACTAAGGAGAAATAACAATAGACTTCTATAAGGCTATGACTAATACTTTGTATAATATTAGATCGCAGTTGTTTTTCCTACTTAGATAGCAAGTCTAATAGGATCGCTCTCCTATTCTTTAGCTGGGTATATATTCTCTGTATAACTATGCTAGAGAGATAATATATCCTTATGCGCTATTTAAACAATATGCCTGCGGTTCTTAGAAATGAGCATTAACTAGATAGCTAAAAGCTTATAGTGGATATTAGTTATGCCTTTAAAGAGGAGGTCCATTAGTGGAATTCTCTATTCTCGCTAGGCTAGGGATGGCGATCAGCCAGCGGGAAGTAGCTAGTATAGGCCGTTATGTATATGGGTAATGTTAAGGTCTGATTTATAGTATAAGTCCTATTAGTAATATCGCTGGATCTAAACCTGTTATTAAGTAGATAAGCGGTGAATTTTCTTTCTAGGTTTGCTTTAATATATAACCTTAAGAGCTAAGTCCTATTGGCTCTCGCTATGGCTCTAATACTTCCTCTCTATAATAAGACATCCTCGATGGTTAAACTACTAAGTCTGTTCCTTATTAGGCAAGATGCCTAGATAGCCTCTTCTTTAAGCATTGACTAAGAGTATAGCAACTTGCCTCATTATATAACTCTTAGTTCTAACCCTGTCTTCCTATTATCAACACTTTGGGCAATCTTCTGGGAACTAGAGATAGAGTGTAACTTAGTTAGCCCTTGGTATAATTTAATAATTAAGGTAGTTAAACCCTTGGTTAAGGGGGGTGACCTTAAGATGCTAGGTTATATTCTTGCGCTCTATTAACTAAATATTACTACTTTATAATATAGAATTACTACTTATGGGTATATAAGGATAATCCTTATTATTATTCCCTTCCTCTAGACTTTATATACTTTTATACCTTTAAGGCTAATACCTAAAATTACTATATAAATAAGCTCTCCCTAATCCTTTATAGACCTCTATAGATCTAGCGCTTATATATAAGCGGGAGGTCATGTTCGCTAAGTAGATATATAGCGGTTATGCTATAAGTATATAAGGATATAGGTTAGCGCATGATCGCCGACCAATCAGCGTGACTTCGGAATTACGTCACGTAATATAGAGTCTATAAAATCTCTATAGCTAAGCCCTTAATAAGGACTTAGTAAGTTAAAGTCTTATATATTATTAATACTTACCTTTAATCTATGATTTTACCTTAATCTAGCTATTATAGCCTATACCTTTATAATTCTTTAATTTCTTCTTTATAAATAATTAATATAAAATTAAGATAAAAGACCTAAGAAAACCCTTATACTCCCTAAGATAACCACCTACTCTATAATTATTCGCTAAAGGTAACCTAAGAAGTATATTAATAAATTATACTCTCCTAAGAGATATTAAAGAGCTAATTAAGGAAATTAAAGAGTAATAAGAACTACCCTTACCTATAAGCTAGCTCTATAATAACCCTTTATTAATAAATAAAATAGCTATTATAAACCTCCTTAATATAAGATAATAATAGATACTTAAATTATAATAGCTAATAAAAATATATAATAAGAGAGATGCCTTACTAAGTAAAAAGTAATAATTAAGCTTTATAGACTCCTTTTTATTTTTATCCTTAGAGGTAATCTCTTCTAAGAGATTAAAGAAAAGCTATAAAAAGAGAAAGTAAAGATAGAGAAAATAAATAAAGAAAAAAAAATAAAAAAGCTTTTTACTAAGTATCTTAGAGCGCCTTATAAAATAGCTAATAAATAATTACCTAAGAGATTATAATAAGCTATTAAGGTATAATTATAAGATCTTAATTAAGAAAGCTATAATTATTAATATTAATAATTAGCTTAAGGTAATTAATATAAGAAACTAACTTTATATAGAAATTATATTAAAGTAATAAATTAAATAAATAATAAATAAACTTATTTATTTATTATAAATAGATTAATAAAACTATATTATTAGCTTAATAAAAGATTTTATATAAAAAGAGTTTAAGGTATTTATATAAAAATAATATATTAACCTAGAGCTTTAAGAGAAATAAATAAGAGATTAACTTATAACCTTAGCCTAAAGAATAAATAAGGTATTAATATAATACTTTACCTATTAATAAGCCCTCTATAAGAGCTTATTAAAAGAATAAAAAGATAATAAAGCTATAGCTTATTAATTCTTTTATAACCTATATAATAAGCTAAAGAAAAAGCTAAAGAAATAAAAATACTTTATATAAAAGGCTTATTATATTACTTAAGAAATAAAATATCTCTAGATTTAGATTATTAATTAAATAAGCTATCTTAAGAGGAAGTATTTATAAGATAATAATAAATAACTAACTAAAAGGTATTACTTTTTTAATTATAAAAGAAGCTTTAAAGAGAGCCTCTTTAATAAATATAATTTATGCCTTATTATTAAGTAAGGCTATTATAACCTAGGGGGCCCTAGTATACCTTAAGTAGCAATATATTAAGAATAGGTTAAAAATAGGCTGCCTCTTATATATATAAAGTATAATTATTAAGGTTATAATACCTAAGCCTATTATACTAAGATATATATTAATAATAATAATTTCTTTATAAACTAAAACTATCTTAAAGCTAAAATAAGCCTATTAATAAAGGTTAATAAAATTAGAGCCTAAGAGCTTAATTTATTAAAAAATTTAAAAAAATAAATATTAAACCTAAATCTTTATTCTTATTTATATAAAAATAAATATTAATAAGAAAAATAATTATTACCTTTATACTAATTCTTTAAGCTTTAATTAAAAAAGAGATTAAGGTCTTTATAAATATTAATATAGAGATTAATATTATTAACATAAACCTTATATATAAGCTAGGCCTTAAGTTAATAAAAGATTATATAGCCCTTAGGCTTAAGTCTTTTAGAAAAAAATAAGAAAACCTAAGAAATACCTATTAATTAACCTTTTTCTTTATTAACTTATATAATAAATTATAAAAAGTTTAATAAGTATTTATTAAGGTAAATCTAAAAAATAGCCTATATAATATTATTATATTATAGCTATTAATAGGTTAAGAAGGCATTATTATTAAATATATTATTAATAAATAATATTATATTATAATTATTATTATTAATCTAATATCTTTTACCTAAGAGATTATTAAAAATAAAAAAAAAGTATATATATTATATATTATAATATTCCTTATACCTTAAGAAATAGCTTAATAAGTATTTAATAAGGAAAAAGATATAATAATTAAAATACCTAAAGAACTACTCTTAGAACTTAAGGGGCTAAAAGGGTTTTTTAATAAATAATTAATAAAAAATATATTAATACTTATTAAAGTTATATATAAGATTAACTTAATAAAAGGTAAAGAACCTCTATATAATTTATTATATCTAATAAATAAGGCATAATACTAAGCGCTCTAAGAATATATTACTAAGAACCTAATAAATAGATATATATAATACTTTATTAATAAAGCTAAGGTATTAATCCTTTTTATTCTTAAGAAAGATAAAGGCCTAAGACTTTATATAAATTATAAAGGGTTAAATAAGGTAATAATTAAGAATTATTATCCCCTCTTTTTTATTAATAACTTATTAAATAAGCTTTATAGAGCTAAATATATATTAAAGGTTAATATTTATAATACTTATTATTAAATTAAGATTAAAGAAAGAGATTATTAAAAGATTACCTTTTATATAAGATATAATTACTTTAAGTATATTATTATATTATTTAGGCTAATTAATACTTTAATTACCTTTTAAGTATATATTTATTAATTACTTATTAACTTACTTAATATATATTATATCTTATATATAAATAATATTATTATATACTCTTAAAGCTAAGAAAAATATATTTATTATTTATAAGAGGTTTTATAAAGGCTCTATAAAGTATAACTCTATAAGAAATTATCTAAGTATAACTTCTATTAATAAAGTATTAAATTCCTTAGTTATATTATAATATAAAAAGATATTTAAATAAAACCCTTATATATTAAATTAATTAAAGAATAGCTTATATTAACCTACTTTAGAGATATATAGGTTTTTCTAGGATTTTATAACTTTTATTAAAAGTTTATTACTTATTATTTAATAATTATAAGCCCTTTAATAAAGTAATTAAAATATAATTAAAATAAGAAAAAAATAAAAGAATTCTCTTAGCTTATAAAAATAA
Organism: Fusarium piperis; assembly: GCA_027886205.1. Classification (NCBI taxonomy): domain Eukaryota; kingdom Fungi; phylum Ascomycota; class Sordariomycetes; order Hypocreales; family Nectriaceae; genus Fusarium; species Fusarium piperis. The sequence continues at coordinate 1,354 of RZGM01000137.1, read as the reverse complement.
ATAATATATTTAAAATATTAAAGTATACCTTTTATTTAATAATAATTCTTTATTACTAAGACTTAGTAAGATTAATTAGGGTAAAAATAAATATATTAAGTAAGGCTATTTTAGGTATTTTAATTTAATTAATTAACTCTTAATAATAACTTATTACTTATTAATTATAGAAGCTTTAGGATATAAAGTAATATTAAGCTATAAGATAATAAAAACTATTAGCTATAGTTAATAGCCTAAAGTACTAGAGCTATTACTTATAAGGATTTTTAAAGAAGTTCTTAATCCTTATTAATTACTAAGCCTTTATAGGTATTATAAAAGCCTTACTAAAAGAGCTATAAGAAAGATTAATAAGATATATTTATAAACTCTTTGCTTTTAACTTTAATATTTAATATTAGCTAAGGAAGAAAAACCTTATTAATAGCTTATTAAGGCGGCTAAATTATATAATAAAGAAAGTATTATATTAAGATATATTTCTTATATTAGCTAAAAAACTAGCCCTTATATATAAGCTATTATTAAAGCTTTAATAAAGTATTATTAACTTAGAGGATAAGACCTTAGTTATATTAACTTATATATAAGCTATTAAAGTTATATTAAGGGGCCCTATCCCCTCTAATAAATATATATTAAAGAGTAATATTTATTATATTATATCTATAATTATTATTAAGCGCTAAAAAGCTAAAGAAAAAGAGATTATTACTTAGTAAATTACTTAAAAGGTAAAGAGCTCTTATTAAGTCTCTAGGGAACCTCTTATAACTAGGGTTATTATTTTAAAATAATATATCTTATGCCTTATTATAAAATAACTTATAAAGGGCAAAATAATACTTCTCTTATAACCCTTTAAAAAGCTTAAAGTATTAATTAAGGAATTATAAAGCTAAGACTAATAATATAGAGAGCTAATAAAAAAGGTATATAAAGCTACTAATAAATATAAGGGCTATATTATTAATAGACTTAGATTATTATAATTTAAAGATTAATTAGTTATCTTAGAATAAGAGGCCTTAAGGTTAAAGATACTTTATTAATATTATAATAATCTAAGGGTAAGATATATGGGATTATAAAAGACCTTAGACCTAATAAAGAGAAAATTCTATTAGCTAGGTATAATAGATATTATCTAAGAGTATATTAAGAGTTACTTAATTTATTAAGATATCTAAGTACTAAGGCATAAGTTATATAATAAACTTTAGTTATTATTACTCCCTTTATATTTATTTTAAGAGATTAGCCTTAATTTTATAATTAGCTTATTAATTAATATATAAAGTAATAATAAAAGCTATAATATTATCTTAGTTATTATATATTATATAATAAA